>JACEII010000007.1:6006108-6128817 GCA_014332785.1 Antheraea mylitta | reverse complement strand
GAGTTTTTCAGTTCGATAAGGGAAAAAAAGTAAACCCTTCCACTTTCATGTATAAGCGTGTAGGCGTGCACGTGTGTGGGGGTGATCGTGTAGTGTTGTAGCGGTGATGTATATTTATGTGTCACCGTATCGTGCAAGTTTACATTAAGATTTGTTTCAATAGATATATTTTTACGGAAATGACTAGCCTCAACCCACGACTTTATCCACGTGGAACAGTTACTTTGAGCTAACGCTAACACGCAGCGGAAGCTCTCAAGAGAAAAAAAAATCCCCGATTTTGAAAGATTTTTCATTACTGCTCCGCTCTTAATGATCTTAGGTGTGATGATTTATAACTTATAACCTTCCTCGATAGTTGATCTATATTACACTGAAAGATTTTTTTAAGTCAGACCAGTAGTTCTTGAGATTACCCCTTACAACGTCACAAACTCACAAACTTTACCTCTTCATAAGTATAGATTAGGATTTAAAATAGACCCTCGAGTTTGCCTTCGATCAATTTTTTTTGTGACCGACTTTAACCGTGTTATCGTTGCTTTATAAAAGTGTGCCTATTTATGTAGGCTTGCGTTTCAATTCATTCTACATTCTACTCATTCATTCTACTCTTACATAGCAAATACTTCATTAGCAATAGATTACTTGATTATAGGTGGTACAGTTACGCTGAAGCTATTACTGGTTTCAGCATGAATGGGTCGGCTCGTCTCTGGTACTACCACCCGACCCACAGAAAACCGTCGTGAATTAATAGTACTTCCATTGTTGCGTTTCATCCAGTCAGTAAAACCGCTGGAAAATCACCTACCCTCCCCCTCTCCCTCTTCCTCCCCTCACTCTTTCCCCTACCCTTTCCCTCTAACCTCCAAACACAAGCTGGCAATGTACTTGCGACTCATTTGATGCTGGGTGCTAGAGTCTATGGACGATGGTGATCACTTAACATCAGGTATGTTCATTTGCCACCAATGATATAAAAAAATAATAAATAACATAAAGTAAATGAGCCGCAAATAAGGAGTGAATATTTATAAGTTATATTTTTTTATAAATCCCTGTAAGCTACCAATAAATATCTCATTAAATTCAGTTCAGTCGTATTCTTCTTTTTTTTTATTGTAGCACGGCAAAATGACTACACTATGCCTGATGGTAAGCACAGTGCAATCCAAAAATAATAGCGACCACCGATTGACACACTATCTATCGCCGGTCGCCACTATCATGCCGGCCTGCAAAAAGCTAAATATGCACAGGCTGATCCCGAAACGCGACGCGCAGAAGCGAATAACTATTACGGGCTTTTTCACCATATACATGGTGGTTGCGACCCAGTCGGGCTGTAAAACCCTACCACCCCGCTTTCGCCATTGCCTCGTTCGTTATTCAGTAGGGTGCACCACGTACAGGTGAGGTTGGCTTGGGTGTCTCAAGTCTTATGATGTTATTTGACACCCCTTACACCCCAATTCTAAAACTAAAAAACAAATAATGAACACTTAAATTATATTTAAACGTATAACAAGGAAAAGACGAATCCATGCATCAAAAGGGTATCAGTACATTGGTAGTACTATGCCAGTACTGTACTGTAGTAGTAATATAGTACAATATACTTAGATACACAATATATTGAAGCCAAAGCCTCATACGATTCTTTAGTTTGTTCCGAATATACACTTCAACAAGTCATATCATATGAATCAAATATTATAAGCCATTATTACTGAATAGACACTTTCTTACATAAGTTTAATACAACAAGTTTCCCGTTTTAGTGAACAGCTTATCACTTCACACGTAGGCCTCATCTTAATGTTTGCTATTTTTCCTATCACTTGGTTTTCTTTGCCAAGTTGAATTACCAACTTTCTTTATACCATTTGTCCATCTTTTAACTCATCTCTCAACTCAATAATTGTCAATTCTGTCAATATTTTTGAAAAGCCTTTTGTACGGAGAACAATCAAAATATTTCATTTCCCCGTACGATTTTTCAATCATTTTCATTTACAGACCATGTCCTGACAAACATTAATATAAAAAAATAGAATTAATCAAATAGGTGCAGCTATTCTGAACTGACGCGCTTACATTCATTCGGCTATAGATTTTTATTTATAGAGATATGAATTCCTCACCTCTCGGCCCGGAGCTCACTTGACACTGGTATAATGCATCGTCGTCCAAAGTAACTTCTCTTATATCTAGCGAGTAGTCACCTTAACAGAAATAATCAAAGTTTAGAAGAAAAATCAATCAGTTATCCATTCATTTAAATACAGATTAATAGATTAGATCAGGGTTGCTTCTATAGAATCCTGTGTGCACCTGCAAGTGAGGAAGCCAAGATTCTATGGAAGTTTGTTTTAAAGCCTATTTGGTGAATGAGCTAAGATAAGGGTACGATGGGACTGACATGTTCTTCGTGGACCTAAAAGTCCCTAAATAAATAAGATAAAAAAAATTAAAACTTGATAGTAGATATGGTTGCAGCGAAAATCTGTTCGTATTATAAATGATGTAGATATTACTAACAATATTGAATCCCTTCAGTTGCGAAGAGACATTGCCTCACTGATCGTGTTTCAATTATCTGTGTCATGGCGAGCATTCTGAAGAGTTGTTTAACCTCATTTGATCTTTTCCTTTTCACTACAGAACTACGCGAGCAGGTACATGTCTCCACAGATTTACAGTAGCAACCCTCCCGGCAAGAACGAAAAACTTTGTGAAGGTGTGGAATTGCCTACCAGCCAGTGTATTCCTTATCTCTTACCACATCGTGTCCATCAAACGAGTCGTGACGACGCAGTTTTGTAGGCGAACATGATAGTGACGACAGTCGGTGCTATTTAACACCGACAGTCACCGTTTATTTTGGACTGTAACCGTAGTTTCAATTAGGTACTGTGTAATTAGTTTGTTGAAATAATATTAAATAAATAAAGTAAAATATATATGAAAATAGGTGACCAAACAAATACCTTCTTCGTCACTTCCAATCATCTTGTATCGTTCATAACCAGTCAGATGGCGATGCGTCCCAAGACCAAAGTCATCTTTTGTCCACTGAAGTTGCCCAACTTTGTTCTCCACCCGGCACGGCAGTGTCACTCTTGAGCCGATAACTGCACTCTATAATTATACAAAAAGATATATGATTTTCCTAATCTATTATTTATGTATTATTATTATTTTCTACTCTATTCTATTCGTATTAAACACGCTTTATTTTGAGAGACTGGGTCTGGACTGTACTGGGTAAAGTATCGTTCCCATACTTTTAAAAGTTTTATAATAAAATTTAACTAAAGTTCTTTTTGTTGTATATTTGTATTTGTTTTGATATTATTATTTTATATGTTGAATATGACCATGAACTACCACAGGATTGAAGGATGTAATCCTTTAAACACTCACCGGGTATATTCCATTTCCACTTAATTATTATATTAAAAAAAAGCCCTACGTTACACATTGTTAGGGGTGTTTTATGTATTTTAGTTATTATATGATAGAAATCCCTAGGTTAAACCTATATTGTAATAACTACATATGTATAAATTTGAACTAATTGATTAACTGTTGATTTCTGTATGAGTAAATAAATAAATAATAAAAATCTGAGTGTGTGCATTTCAAACAAACAGTTTAATGATTATATAAATATTGCAATTGCTTTTCTTTCGATCATAAATAATATGGCAATTTTTATAGTAATATATACTGTAAACACCTGACCATTTGCGTCTACAATAACATTAGTAAAAGATGCATATTTTTGCCAAAATCTACATAATGAATATGCAATATTATTACTCCAATTATTTCTTTTTAGTTTTTACGTAATCTGTGACTACATTCCTGTAGAGAACGATGAGATAACTAGTTTTATGATAACCCAAAACATTTAATTATGATTTTTTCTTATTTTTTTTTTTGTATTGCTTTTATCTTCTTTATAAAGCTCCATAGAAAAACTTAATCATTAAGTTTATTAAACGTAGGGCATAAAATCAGTTGGCTCTTAAAAGTATTTTCACATTATTACTTGAGCGACGGAAACAAGTTGACACAGGAAAGGATTGTGTTCGATATTCTCGCGATATTAAAAATTCTTTCGCTAAAGGCGCTTCTGTTGTGAAATTGATGTTTTTTTAATATAAGAAATTCCATATTAATCTTTCGGAGTTTATTATTTCTTGGATCTTGAATAATGTATTTCGAATTTTACTAAACAACATATCGTAAACCTTTATACGGTCTGAATGTTTAAACAGTAGCAATATTTGTGAAGGACACTCTACACTCGATTCTCTTCCTAAATCAGTTTAAAAAATAGGTGCTTAATATTTGACCTAAGTATCTAAAAAATATATAAATTATACACAATCTTCTACGCGTCTATATTAAAGCACAGTGTCAATGACCATCGGGTCACTTCACTTTCACATGAAAGGGAACGTGGGAACGTCGGGAACAAAATAAAAGGGTTTATTGTCCGTTTTATTCTCTCTCTCTTCCTGGTTGTTAGTTCCACATGGTGATGGGGTTAGCCTTCCTTACTTTTCTTCCCCACTTTGCTCTGTCCCTGACATCACATTCGGAAACTTCACACTCCTTAATATCTTTCAGCACCACTCTCTTCCAATTTATTTTGGGCCTACTTCTGGATCTCTGGCCATAAAGGGACAGTTGTAGTGCCAAATTTCCCACATAGTCTGGTGGCTTTCTCTTAACGTAACCATACCATCGCAGCCTACTTTCTTGTATCTTATCGGCAATGTCACGCACCCCTAGGCTGCCTCGCACATATTCGTTGCGGATTTTATCGAGCCGGGTCACACCGCACATCCACCGTAACATATTCATTTCAGCAACTTGAATAGTATGGGTGCTTTTTTTGTTTAGGTTTCGCGGCCATACATGAGAACAGGTCTTGTGATAGTTTTATAGACAAGACCCTTGAATTTAACCGGCATTCTTCTATCACATGTAACACCAGCCACTTCTCGCCATTTAGGCCAAGCTGCGGCTATCCGGTGCTGAATGTTGCCATCAATATTTCCAGACATATCAATTAAATCTCCCAGATACATATATTGGTCACAGAAGTTGACCATGTGTCCATCGATTGAAATTGGAGTATTGTCGCTGGTATCTGGTGCATTAATCGACATATACTGGGTCTTTGCAACACCCAGCATTAGGTCGCGAGTCTGTAGCTGGTGCTTCCATGCCAACAGTACGTGCTGTAACTCAGTACGGGTCTCAGTGCAAATAACTACATCATCTGCGTATATAAAAGTCCACGCTGCTAGGTTTTGTGCTACTTTGGTAAACGCGTCCAAGACCAAATAAAATAGGAAGGGGCTCAGTACAGAGCCTTGGTGAACGCTATGCATAACTGGTATCGGTTTTGTCTCACCCGCCATTGTACGTACCACAAATCTCACATCCCTATACATGTCAGCAATGATGTTTATATACTTTTCGGGGGCATTCTTTTTTCGAAGACTCCACCAGATTGTATCCCTCGGGATACATCTATTTATTATCGAACGTTATTAACTCCGGGTTGCCCCTTACAGATTTCGGTACCGGTCATTGCACCTAATGACCAAGTGGATTCAGGAATGGTTTAGATGCACAATTGTACGTGGTAGGTGGCGCTACGGTTTAATTTTAGATTTTTTTAAATCAAGGCAGGAACATCCTCCAGGACCGCTTATAATTTTATAAATGAGAATATTAAACTGTCTGTTTCAGATACTATCACGCTTTAACTACTCAACCAATCACTAATAAATTTTGCATACATGTTATCAGGCATATAGAAAAGAGTATATGGTACCTGTCTACAATAAAAATCTACATTGTTTCAAGCTGAAGCTAGTAAATTATTCTTTTGACTATAAAATTATCTTCTATTTCTCAATAAGTGCAACCAAGGTTACTTCTTAATATAACCCTTACATTGTTATATGCTTGTTCCTCCTATACTGAAGAGAATCAATGGTATAATATAAATGTGAGTGGTTACACAAAAAGGAACCTGAAGGGTTTGGCAACGCTTTTCTTTTATGGGTTATGTTTTTTTTAAATGTCGTAGAACGCAAACGAACAGGGGGGTCACCTGATGTTAAGTGATTACCGCTGTCCATAGACATTAGCAACACCAGGGGAGTCGCAATTGCATTACCAGTCTATGTATTGGATAGGGGGGGGAGGGAAGGGAAAGGTGGAGAGGGGTGGGAGGTATTCCTCCGGCGCTCTTACAGACTGAACGAAATGCAACAATACAAGCACTGTTACTTCACGTCGGTTTTCTGTGAGAGGGTGGTACTACCCCGGAAGAGTAGACCCATTTATGCTGAAAGCAATAATAGATCAGCATGGCTCTACCAAAACGGACCAATTATGGACCGGTTAAGGTTGATACTGTGCTCTTTGTTTTGATCTAATCGGCATATATTTAAGTGTTTTTTTTATGTTTTTTTTAAGTGAACCTAGGCAGTTTTATAGTGACGTGCTGAACGATATTAAACGGCTGATACATTTATATGTGTCTCGCGGATGGTGCTGCAACGGATTCGTGCACGAGCTTAACGGTCTGGGCCTTAGACCATCATCAGGTGAGTGAGATTGTTCTTTGTCGTGTTATGGGTGGGAGAGGATCAGCGGTGTAAGACTCGTTGCCGCCGATAGTTTGCTACCTACCCTGCCAGGCCATAGTATTGTCGTCATAGCGGTCGAAATATTTATTATTTTATAAATCGCCGCTACAGTATTTAATGTTTTAGTTAGCTTAGTAACTTTTGAGTTTAGTTATATTTTTAAGGTTACCTCTAGTACAACGAAGTAACAATTGTTATCTTTATATTTAACGCAATTTACTCGAAATCAATTATTTTCCGTTGAGGTCCTTTTTTGCGTAATCTATCACATATTTGCTGGATAATTTAAATAAAGTTAATAAGTAATTTTAATAGTTAACCTTAACCGAACTATATTTTTTTAGGTTAGGATATCAAAGCGTCGCCGTCTTATGGTTTAATTTACAAACAATTAATCCTACTTTTAGAATTAGATAATATGAAGTTTTTTTTTTTGTTTTTAAATGTACATATATTATGTAACTAGAGAGAAAAAAATAGTGTATGTAACCGTCACACGTGATTGAAGTAAAACTTCTTTGGCGTTGTAAGAGATGGAGATTAAATTAAAAATAATAAGCAAGTTGTTCGTATTTTTCTATATTGTATAACAAAGAGTCGCTAATAATATATACTGTTTTTTAAGTTCCGATCTAAGCGATAGATGGCACTACATATAATTAAGCTTTGATTTAATTTGTTACAAACTTACATTTAAACCAGATGGCAGCACGGTCGCGCACCCCTATATAAATAATTAGTTCTATTGTATGATTATTATTATTATTTAATTTAATATTTTCATAAAGAAAAATACAAAAATAATTCAAAAAAATGGTACAGAAATGTGACGTCATATTGCCGTAACGGACTTCCGTTGCATTGTCGTCCAGTTACCTCCTACTCGAGCCTAAAGTTTTACTTCATAAAGGAGCATTTTAAATATTAATATAAAGTTTATAATTTATTTGAAAGTGTGTTTAAAATTTATTTGATAAATACGTAGGTTTACATCTGATCCTATTAAAATTATACTAATTCGATTTGTGGTAAATTTTAACTGACAGAAGACAGGGACGTAATGAAGGGTATATATTAAAAACCTCTTTGATTTCTATAATTTTAAACGTATATGTATATGTTCTAAACAAAAAATATACATCATATGTCAGTCTTGTAAAAACAGTATGTAATAATAAATGTCTTCTAATTTGCAAATAAATTATTTTATTTATAAAATCGTCGAGCGACTACAAAATTCGAACCTGAACCCTACAGTATATTTAACGCAATGACTGCCAGACGGATTTTTTATGGTTTGTCCGAGGCACCAACATGAACTTTTCATTATGGAATGCATATTATGATGAAATATTGTTTCCAGCAAATAATACGAGGTATAAAGTCATGTTTGTAGCATTTTTCGCGAGTCGCCTATGATGCGAATAATGCGAATGACAGCGAGAATGGTAACGAAAGTTGTGATCACTCACCGGTACTGTCCGAGGTTCGATGCCGGCGGTCAGCGCCGACGAGTTGCGATGATACCAATGTTTATTGCGACACGAGAAGCCCACGATACTTAAAGGCGATGGTGAGGGTTATTGCAACACAAGGAACCCACGATTATTTCGAGGTGCACGCACTTCGCATGCAATGTATGCGATCGAACTGTTTGCGGCGTCACGAGCCGGGAGCGATCAACGAACAAATGCTCCTACCCTCGCTGACATGATTTTTTCTAATACCCGATCTACGCGGCCGCAACGGTGGGGGTCACCACATGGCGCTGTAGCGAAGTCAAGTGCCGGTCACCGGTAACCCCATGGTAGTCAACGTGTCAATTATTAATGTCCCATATTTTTAATCCCTTAAAATATTAACAATGTATATTATCTCAAAAACGCAGATCTCAACTAGGCTCAGCGTAATTTTAGCATGTACAGGCATCGGCATTGATCTTCAGGCTTATCAAACATAAAAAAACAATATTATTCTCAGCCTGTTGAAAAAACTGTATTGTGTAGAATATATCTATGAAGGTGATTGGAATAGAGATAAATAAAAGAAGTATATGAAAAGTTCTAAATAGGCAGGAACGTTATTAAACATCGTGATTGTTAAAAGAATGACAACCTTCAATCGTCATGGTCACATTTAATATTTAAAATAATAATATTAAAACAAATACTAATAAACGACATAGAGAACCCAAGTTAAAGATTGTTCTAAGACTCTCAACAGTAGGGGTACAAATTGAAATAAACCAAGGTTAAATAACTGGTGACAAAACCTGCGAATGGCGTTCTGGAGTTTATAACCTTCGATAATAAAACGGACAATAAACCCTTTTGTTTGTTTAATCTTCGAAAAATTATACTTTGCTGGTTGCATTCACTTTTACTTTATTTTTACTACACCCCACGGTCATTGACACTGTGATTTAACATAAGCGGGTACAGGATTGACAATAATTTTCGTATTTTTTAGATAATTAGGCCAAATACAATAAAAAATTAGCACCTATTTTTTTAATTGATTTAGAACGAATATCAAGTACCGAGTATCCTGTGAAAACATTGCTAACGAGTAACGCGTCACCTAGTATAATATAACAGAATTCCAATACGTGAAGAATATATAGTATATTCGTAAAATTTGTAAAAAATAATTGGTTAACAAGAATAAAGCAAAATGAGTTACTGTTAAATAAAATATAAACACAAATTTCTATCCTTAAATACATCACTGGTTCATGCATTATTAAGTTTGTATTGTGCTGAATTATATCCGCACAGCAATTCCCATTCGTTAAAATAACGAAACCCAATAATGAGGAAGAAATTAATTTCATTTTGAATAATTCACCGGTTATTCTGATGTGATCAGATAAAGCGGATAGTTTCGCGGATCAGTTATTACATAAAGCGTTATGAGCCCAAAGAGATTTGTTTTCATTTCATCGGAATAAATGATTAACAACAGAATATATTTTATCGCCTCATTTGTATTAACCTTTTTTATAAACGAATTAACAATAAATATTATATTATTAATAAATAAGGGTTCACATGCGGTAGAAGTGAAACTTAGTATTCTCTTTATTTTTTAAGAGAAATGACATCAATATACTATTGAAGTGATAAACATTCGATTTCGGCATTATTCTGCAATATTTTAATATGCCAGGTGAACGGTTAGACACTCGCAGTATTTCATGACACTTAATAGTCAAATTTAACACATTAAATAATAATATCAAAACAAATACTAATAAACAACAAACAGAATCTTAGGTAAAGTTTAATCTAAGAATTTTAAAAGTATGAATAAACCTATAATGATAAATTAAATAAACCGAGGTTGAATGACTGGTGGAGTCTGCGAGCGGCGTCCCAGAGTTAATATCCTTAATTAATAAAACGAGCAACAAAGCCTTTTGTTCCTTCGAACTTCAAACTTCGAACTTCGAAAAATTCTCATTTCTTGGTGGGCTTCACTTTCACTAGACCCAAACCTCATTGACACTGTGCTTTAACATACACGCTTAGAGGATTGCGTATATTTTTTTTATTTCTAAATAAATAGGTCAAATATTAAGTACCTATTTTTTAAATTGATTTAGAATGAGAATCGAGTGTAGAGTGTCTTCCATAAATATCTAATACCGACCAGGCCGCCACGGTATCTAAAAATTCAAAAGAAAATAATATGTGACAAGTTACTCTTGTTTTTTGTAATTTTCTATTTTTTTTTCTCGAACTGATTGCGCTATTGACCTAGCAAGGCCTGAACAGCTTCACCGGACTACTAAAGCGACTGCTTAGGGCACTCAGCCGATTTTAATTGACAACTAGCTCAAGGGTGCACGGCACACCGTGACTTGGGCTGTTGCCTGATACGTGCAATTCGCGATCTATCTGAGCTGACCTAAGCTAACTATTCATACATACATGAGTTGTTGGAACATATATATGTACCAAGCACGCATACCTCAACAAATCTTATGCATATTTCGTATCGGATAATTATTTAAACTATTTCAGTTCGATAAGGGAATGAAACGAAACCCTTCCACTTTCATGTGTAAGCGTGTATGCGTGTGTCACATAAATACAGCTACAAAAGAAATCAATGTGGAAATAACTCACCTGATCTTGAGGTTCAATAGCGAAGCGTTGTTCAGCATAAGCACTCACACAAGAAATTAAAATATATATTAAAGTACACTGTTTGAATAACACATTGAAACTAATCATCGTCCTCAATAAAAGGAATAACAAATTTGCCCTTGTATTTGTTAATTTCTTAACATTTACTTGGATATTAGGCCTTATTTCACAAAAGCTATTTCGAATGACTGATAACTCTGTAGAATTGATTTCAGAAGCAATTTCACTTTGTAAAACTGTTTTATCCTTTTTGAAAATAGTGTGATTACTTTCGTTACTATCTACGGTTACTTTTTTAATGTTTATTTTGTTATTCGTCTTATAATCACATTTAAATTCCATTTTATTTATTAATTTTATATTTTCACATATTATTTGTTTATATTAACAGGGTCACTTGGTTCTTTAGTACCGATAGTAAATTCCTTCCGATTTTGGTGAAAGCACATTCTTGTATACTGGTCATTGTCCATCTGTAACAAACAATTTTCTTTTTAAATTAAAGCATTTTTTAGAGTGAATTAATGTACAACATTTCCTTACAATTATTTCTTAACCGCCTTTAAAAACACGAACTCAAAAGAGTAAAGAAATATTTTATTCACTTCATTTCACAAACTACAAAGCCTAAATAAACTTAATGTATGTTTTTTTTTTTTAATCAGTGAGAAATTAATGTCTAACGAACTTCACCTTTCGCGTTCATTTTCTGTTAGGTATCTCACAATGCTCTGCAATATGACAATAAACATCTGTCTTCGAATAAAATGTATATATAGTAAAAAGTAAAAATATCTGACATTTAGTAACGAAAACCCCATCCAAATGAAGTCAGTACTTTTGGAAAAAATTGCGATCATATAAACAGGTAAAGTCTGTGAGTTTGTGAGTTTGTGATGTTGTAGGGGGTAATCTCAGGAACTCCTGGTCCGATTTGAAAAACTTCTTTCAATGTTATATAGCTCATTTATCGAAGATAGTTATAGGCTATCATCACGCAAAGATTAATAGGAGCGGAGCACCAATGAAAAATATAAAATCGGCTTTTTTTTCCTTTTGACAGCTTCCGTTGCGTGTTAGCGTTAGCCCGAAGTAACTATGCCTCGCGAACGAAGTTGCCGGCAGAAGCTAGTTACTAATATACACACAACTAAAAAGTCTAAGCAACTTGCGTGATATTACAAATTTTACCATTTATATTAATTAATTTCTAAGTATTTACTCAAACAAAGTGCGTAGGTAAGTAAAATTCTTTGTTATTGATGACATACTGGCTGGTTGTAAAAAAAAATATTTGATTATGTTTTGTTTTTTCATAAAATTGAAATAACTGCGAATTTGTTTGAATTTATAGTGCGTTTTAATTGCTAGTTTAGTATTGATTTTGTAATTTAACCAACCATTTAAATAAAGTTAGCGACTAAATTGAATTGTTAGATATTCTTTACGCCATGAAGCGACGTCATTTGATGGCAGATGAAATGCAAAGAGCTGTAGGGATGTTGCAAGCGGGAAGTAATCAATCTCAGGTATCTCGACATTTTGGCATTCATAGAAGTGTTATTTGTCGTATTTGGCAGCGCTACAATAATACAGGAGAACCCGCTGAACAGCATCCAGGCCGTAAAAGGAGTACAACCACTTGGCAAGACCGGCACATACAACTGACTGCAAGACGCCAGCCGATGTTAACTGCTCGAGAGATAAGTTTGAGGCTACAAATTTCAAGTGGTGTTGATGTAAGTCCTCAAACTGTGCGAAATCGACTGCATGAGTATGGCCTACGAGCTCAACGCCCAATCAGGTGCCCCCCGATACGTCACGGGAATCGCGCTCGTCGATATGAATGGTGTAGAGAACGCATAACATGGACCCTGGAGTTTTTGGCGGGGTTTTAGTCTGTCATGTAGTAGTTTTATATTTTATTCATAATCTTGTGTTATTTGACTCTATATTGTGTAAATGTGGTGGTGTTTTACCTAATTTAGTTAGTTTATTATGCATAAGTGAAGTGAATGAAAAATAATACCATGGAGCATGGAATTCTAAGATGCCACAAAAACTCCCAGGAAGATTCTAACAAGGGATCCACCATCTTGTTAGAATATTGACTCACACGACGCTTAATATTGAAGTGATCGCACGACGCTTGTGATATTATTGACTACTAATCAGAAAGATTGATTGCCAAAAATAAAGTTAAAAAAAAAAAAAAAACATGGACTCAGGAACAATGGGATAAAATTATGTTTTCCGATGAGTCGTGATTCGGGTTTAAGCCTGATACAAGAAGAGTGCGAGTGTATCGTCGGCCCGGAAATACTGAAAGGCTCAGGTGCGTTCAGGAAGTTCATCCATACAGCAGCTCAACAATTATGTTATGGGCGGGTATTATGAAGAACAGGCGAACTGAGCTCGTTTCTGTAAATGGAAACGTGAATGCTGAAAATTACATTGAGGATATTCTCAGACTTTATGTCTACCCATTTGCACAAACCTTTGGCTCCGATTTTAGGTTAATGCATGACAATGCGTGTTCACATACAGCTCGGCGAACCAGTGCAACTTTGCAACGGAGAACATCCGGGTACTGTCCTGGCCTGCACAATCGCCAGAGCTCAACCCCATCGAGCACGTATGGGACATGCTCCAGAGACGAGTTTTGAAGGACTTGGACGGAGCGACAACAATCCAACAGCTGAAGAATTTGCTACAATTCCATTGGGAGCGAATACCGCAAGATGACATAAACAGTCTCATTAATTCTATGAATAATCGTTGCGGACAAGTTCTGAATAGCAGAGGAGACCATAATTTGTATTAAATTGTTCTATTCTTTCACAATAAATACATTTTCTTTAGAAATTTCATTTTGTAAAAAAAAAGTTTAGTTTCTTATGTATCTTAGTTTCTACAGTATATTCTAATATTGTTCATTTCTGTTATTAAAAGAACTTATAAAGACAACAGCTGTTATTTTTACATCATAGAACCCTAAAGATATTATTTTAAAAATAAAATACAACACATTATATGTGAAGAACCATCCTAAAATTTAAATTAGTACATGTTGCTTAGACTTTTTTGATGAGTGTATTTGGCTCGCCTGTTAATTAGCAGATAAGCGATATTGAGTAATCTACAGACAAACTTTCCAATATTTTATTTGATTCAGTCTTCACTGCAACAATTGAAACATATCGAAATGATTATAGAATCTTATTATTATCATTATCTAATCTATACTAATATTATATTTACACGATCACCCCCACACACGTGCACGCCTACACGCCTACACATGAAAGTGGAAGGGTTTACTTTTTTTCCCTTATCGAACTGAAAAACTCTCAATTTTCCGATAATAAATACATGGAGGAGTTGTTGAGGCATGTATGCTTGGTATACATATACGTTTCAACAACTCATACGTATATGAATAGTTAGCTAGGTTAGCTAAGATAGATCGCGATTTTGCATGCAACAGGCAACAGCCAAGCCGAGGTATGCCGTGCACCCTTGAGCTGGTTGCCAAAATAAAATCGTCTGAGTGCCTTAAGCGCTCGCCTTAGTAGTCCGGTGAAACTGTTAAGACCTTGCTGGGTCAATAGCGTAGTCATTTTGAAAAAAGAAACTAATATTATAAAAAGGTAATATTTGTGAGTTTGTGGCGTTGTGAGCGTGTGACGTTGTAGGGGGTAATCTCAAGTACTACTGGTCTGATTTGAAAACTTCTTTCAGTGTTATAAAGCTCATTTATTGAGGAAACTTATATATTATTATTACGCTAAGACTAATAGGAGCGGAGCACCAATGAAGAATATTTCAAAATCGTTTTTATTCCTTTTGAAAGCTTTCGCTGCGTGTTAGCGACAGACCAAAGTAACTATTCCGCGTGGACGAAGTCGCGGACAGAAGTTAGTAATTAATACAAAGAGTTACTTGGTGAATGGAAAAAAACTTGTTATAATCCCATACTATTCGCGCGATTACCATGCATTGATAATATTTTTAGTAACTTCAAGATCATTGGCAGTAGTATTGTTACTGGGATACGCTCTGATCACAAAGGTCTCCTGTTAAAATAAGTTGTGATAAACCTAAAGTTGACTGCAAGAAACAATGTAGACTTATGTCAAAAAGTAGACTAGGTCTTTTAAATTATAATATTGCACAACACCTATCCTCCAAAATGATTAATAATCAAGATACAGATTGTTATTATGAAAATTTATTTAGTATCATAAGCACTGAATTCAATAAACATTGCCCAAGAAAGGTTGTTAATGTAAAGGGGAAAAATAGTTTTAGTGAATGGGCAACAAAAGGCATTAAAAAAATAGAGATCGATTATATGATCTTTATTATAGGAGATCACTAAGAAATAGTGAATCCTTTCATGCTTATGTTAGAAATTATTCCAAAGTTTTTAAACGTGCTTGCATTGCTGCCAAAGCAAAATTTTTAGGAAATAAAGTTGACGAATCAAGAAATAAGACCAAGACTGTTTAGCATATCATAAATAAAGAACTAGGTAAACATAAAATAAATGATAATTCACTTAATCTTAATGTGGATGGAGTACATATTTCAAAAAGTACAGAGGTGATATCTGTTTTCCAAGACTATTTCACTAATATACCTTTACAAGTAACAAAGGATATAACATCATCAGCCCAGGGTGCCGCGGCTCTTTTAAAAAGTATGAGTGCCCCTATAGATTCTAAATTCAAATTCTTATCTATTAGTGTAGGTGAAATAATAAGGACTTTCAAGCAATTAAATTTAAAACACACCGAAGACATACGGGGTATATCGGTAACAGTAGTACAGTCTTTAATTGTTACTATTTCACCACATTTGGCTAACATATTTAACCAGTGTATAGCAAAAGCAACTTTCCCCAATTTAATGAAAATAAGCAAAGTAGTTCCTTTGTTTAAATCAGGCTGCAGAAGTAGTCTTGGGAATTATAGACCTATTTCTGTACTTCCGTCGTTAAGTAAAGTTTTTGAAAAGATTATGCTCAACCAATTAGTGAACTATTTCAATGTACATAAGTTTCTGGATGGTTAACAGTTTGGTATTACGAAATCGAAATCTACTACTGACGCTGGGGCAACGCTCATAAGCTATATATTGAGTGCCTGGGAGGATTCGCATGATGCAGTTGGTGTGTTCTGCGATCTGTCTAAGGCCTTTGATTGCGTTGACCATAGTACACTTATTCTAAAATTAAAACATTATGGTATTTGTGGACCTTCTCTCGACCTTCTAGTCTCTTATTTAAAAGATCGCTGTCAGAAAGTTAGCATACAAGGGGTAACCTCTGCAGGATCCTTTGTGTGAATTGGCGTCCCTCAGGGCTCTATACTGGGGCCGTTCTTGTTCTTAATATACATAAATGATCTGCCGCTAATGGTCAATAACTGTGCTGACATGGTGCTTTTTGCAGACGATACTTCAATTATATTTAAAGTGAAAAGGACAGATTCAGAGGTTAGGCATATAAATAATACTCTAAACGAAATTTCTCATTGGTTTGCATTAAATAACTTAGTGCTAAATACAGGCAAAACAAAATGTATAAGATTTGTTTTGCCTAATGTTCCACGAGTGGATAGCAGCATCAGGATTGAGGGGAATTTTGTAGAGTTAGTTGATAATACTGTATTCTTGGGTATCACACTGGATTTAAAACTACAATGGGGTCCTCAAAATAAACAATTGGCAAGCAAATTAAGTTCTGCTGCATTTGCAGTACGTAAAATACACCAGCTAACTGATATTGCCCCTGCTAGATTAGTCTACTTCGCCTACTTCCATAGCTTAATGTCTTTTGGCATTCTGTTGTGGGGGACAGCAGCTGAGGTAGACACCATATTTTTATTACAAAAACGAGCAGTTAGAGCAATTTACAATATGGGACCTCGTGAATCTTTAAAGACTAAGTTCAAGGAATTCGGTATCTTAACTCTGCCTTCCCAATACATTCTTGATAATTTTATGTATGTCCGAAAGAACCTTGATAAACTGGATTTTGTAAAAGGCCGGCATAGTCTAAATACTTGGAACCGTGACAAACTGGTTATCCCATGTCTTAGACTTAGTAAAACGAGTAATAGTTTTTTGGGAAATAGTGTACGGTTCTATAACAAAATTCCAAAGGATATTACCGATTTGCCTGATTGTGAATTTAAGCGCCATGTCAAGCGGGTTTTGGTCTCAAAAGGCTATTATAGAGTTGATCAGTATGTGAACGATAGTGATGTCTGGAATTGACTCATCTCTGTGCATCCATTAAATTTCTTTTCCATTAAAAGTTTCTGTCATGTATGTAATATAGTCTAAATATTATATATATTAAAAAGATAAACCAGATCGAGTTTCTTACCGGTTCTTCTCGATAACTGGGTTGTTTCCGAACCGGTGGTAGTTTTTGACGTTCATAAGTGCCGTATTAGGGCCTAAACTGAATAAAGTATTTTTGATTTTGATTTTGATTACAGAATGCAAAGTCAGGTGAAGCTGTTAAGACTTTGCTGGATCAATAGCGTAGTCAGATCGAAAAAAAAAAACCGAATGCAGCATTTTTGGCTACTTAAGAAATAATAACCATACATGAAAGTATAATATTAAAACAGATACGAAAAATCATTGAAATGTGTATTTAAATGCTTTTGCATATACTACCTTAGAAACACTAACACAACTACTTATAAATTTGGTGTGCTTATAACGCAAACCCTAAAGTTATACATCAAATAAAAACTGCCCAAAACTAACAGGCTATAGATTCAGAACTTTGTAAAAGAAAAAACAATAATTTTGGTAAATATATTATGTAGTGTAAGCAAACCCTTGTTATGCGGCTTCGATACCTACCGTGCTTATGCGTTTAAATATACTTAAGTCAAATGTATAGTAAGTTTGTGCGTAGCCGCGAGACGCCAGTATTCCAGGCATCGCAGGCTGCGACGAGGGCGGGATGCGGCTACAGAGACGCGCCTCTACAGCGAGCTCAGGACGGCGAGGAAGGCTTTGCAGATCGCCATTCGCAGAGCTAAATCCCAAGCGTGGAAAGAGCTATTGGAGGCTGTGAATGGCGATCCATGGGGGCGACCTTATAAAACTGTGTTGGGATTTGTGCGTCCTTGGGCTCCTCCAGCAACACAGAGTCTGGAACCGCGTCTCTTGGACAGCATTATGGCCGCATTGTTCCCGCAGAGAGGACAGTTTTCACCACCTTTCGCGGCAACTGCTGGGCTCTCAGCAGGGGACGCGCCAGAAGTCGTCCCTCCAATCACGAGCGAGGAACTGGACGTGGCCGTGAGACGGCTCCGAGCGAAAAATACTGCTCCAGGGCCTGACGGGATTCCTGGCCGCGTCTGGGTGCTCGCTATGGAGGCGTTAGGTGACAGGCTTCGTCGCCTATATCACGCCTGTCTCGAGTCAGAGCAGTTTCCTCCGCAGTGGAAAGTGGGCCGCCTCGTCTTGCTGCGTAAGCAGGGCAGACCAGCGGAATCGCCATCTGCTTATCGCCCCATAGTTTTGCTAGACGAGGTCGGCAAACTTTTCGAAAGAATAGTCGTCCAGCGTCTAACCCGACACCTCAGCAGGGTGGGACCCGATCTGTCGTCCGTACAATTCGGCTTCCGAGAGGGTCATTCGACGGTCGACGCGATTTTGCGTGTCAAGACCCTCTCGGAAGAAGCCGTCTCCCAGGGGGGAGTGCTGTTGGCTGTGTCGTTGGATATAGCCAACGCTTTTAACAGCCTCCCCTGGGAATGCATCATGGAGGCGATGAAGTTCCATAGGATACCTCGGTATCTTCGCCGGATTGTCGGGTCCTACCTTGCGGGCCGACAAGTCGTCTGCATCGGGCAGGATGCGCGCACCCACCAGAGGGAGATATCGTGCGGTGTTCCACAGGGATCGGTTCTTGGCCCGCTCCTGTGGAACATCGGGTACGATTGGGTGCCCGGTGCGGCAGTAACGTGCTACGCGGACGACACGCTGGTGACGGCGCGGGGGAAAACTCTCCGAGAGGCCTTGAGACTGGCGACGGTCAGCGTGGCTCAAGTGGTCGGTAGGATCAGGATGCTCGGGCTTGAGGTGGCCCTTAATAAAACGGAAGCAGTTTGTTTTCACGGCCGCCGAAGAGCGCCGCCTACCGACACGCACATAGTAGTGGGTGGAGTCCGCATCGACGTCAAACCAACGATCAAGTACCTAGGACTCGTGTTGGACAGGCAATGGAGGTTTGACGAGCACTTCCGTCAACTAGAGCCTAGGGTGATGCGCAGTGCCAATGCGCTTGCTGGCCTGCTGCCTAATCTTGGCGGGTCAGGTCCTGGATGTCGCGCCCTGTACATGGGAGTGGTGCGCTCCATGGTGCTCTATGGGGCCCCAGTCTGGCACGATGCCCTAACTCCTCGTGGCGCTGGCACCTTGAGAAGACTGCAGCGAGTTATGGCCCTTAGGGTCATCAGAGGCTACCGCACAGTGTCCTCAGAGGTAGCGTTCCTACTGGCAGGCTCCACACCATGGGAGCTAGTAGCCCACTCCCACGCGGAAATATACCGTTGGTGTATTGAGAGAACAGCTCGGGGGGAAAGAGTGGCTCCGGCTGAAAAAGAGGCCCTCAGGTTACACCTGCAAGGCGTAGAAATTAGAATCTGGAGTGAGATCCTGACCACTTCAGATTCTGGCCGCGTGATTGTCGAAGCCATCAGACCGCTTCTGTCCGAATGGGTGCACAGATCGCACGGAGGGCTCACCTTCCGTCTGGTACAGATATTAACCGGTCACGGCTGCTTCGGCAAATATCTGTACCAGATTGCCAGAAGGGAGCCTTCACCGAGCTGTCATCACTGCAGCAGTGATTTAGATACTGCGGAGCATACTCTGCAGGCTTGCCCTGCTTTTGCCAATGAACGGAGCGCCTTAGTAGCTGCAATAGGGAACAATCTCTCTCTGCCGGCCGTGGTTCAATCTATGGTTGGTGGAGAGGGAGCATGGGCAGCAGTCGTTACCTTCTGCGAGGATACTATGTCCAAGAAAGAAGAGGATGAGCGACAAAGAGAGAGAGCGGCCAGGGCGCCCTCTGTACGCCGAGGGCGAGTTGGACGCAGAAGGAGAGGTGGAGGCCTACACCATCAGAGGCCTCCATAACATTCCCTCCTGGTAGTGAAAGTGGGGGCGTTCATTGCCATATAGGGAGGAAGACCCGTGGCGCAGAAGCACGGCGTAGCCGCAGTCTTCACAAATGAAGAAAGGTGGAGAGACCATCTTTCCACGAGACGAAGATCCCCGTTTAACACCTACGGGCGATCTGAGCGCGCGACCAGGGAGCGGAGCATGCAAACCGTGATCTCGCACCCTGGTCCACTTACGCGCAAAGGCGGCCGAGGGGTTTTTAGTCAGTAGGAGTCTGACATCACCCTCGCGCTGTCCCCCGACAGCGCGGAGGTATCCCATGCAGGATTTTCCCCTCGTTAAAAAAAAAAAAAAAAAAAAAAAATGTATAGTAAGAAAAATAGTACTTGTAACCATATGTGATTTAAGTAAAACTTTTTAAATATTTTTGATTTTGTCAGTAAATAGCTTATAAAGAAAACATTTAATAATTTTTGAAAAGAAAATAAAAAAAAATTAAATTGAATAATGATAAAAATTATACAATACAATTAATTATGTATAATGGGTGCGCGACCGTGCTGCTATCTGGTTTCAATGTAAATAAGTAACAAATTAAATCAAAGCTTAGTGCCAACTTTTTTTTTATTGAGACACGACAAAGTTACTGCACTATGCCTGATGGTAAGCATAGTACAATCCAAAAACAGTGGCGACCACCGAGAGACAGATCATCCATCGTCGGTCGTCGCTGTCATGCCGGCCATAATGACGAAAGTCACCCGGTACTGGATATGCACAGGCTGATCCCGAAACGCGACACGCAAAAGCGAGTCACTATGACGGGCTTTTTCGCCATGTACATGGTGGTTGCGACCCAGTCGGGCTGTAAATCCCCACCACCCCGCTATCGCCATTGCCTCGTTCGTTGATCAGCAGGGTGCACCACGTGCAGGTGAGGTTGTCTTGGGTGTCTCAAGTCTTAAGATGTTACTCGACACCACTTACACCCCAAAAGCCTATCTAAAACTATCAGCTAAATTGTTATTTAAATAACACAGGAAATATTGTAAGCAACCCTTGGTTATAAATTAAATAAAATATAGAAAATTACGAACAGATTATTATGATAAGTAATTAATTAATTAGTTATGATTTAATAGAAGTTTTGGTTATGTTTAATTATTATCAAACCGGATGATAAAGAAACACGACGCCATTTTGCCGTGACGGACTTCCGTTGCATTATAGTCCAGTTACCTCCTAGTCGCGTCTAAAGAAATTTTACTTCAAAAATAAGTATTCTGAACTAAAATAGAGTAAAAATACATAAAGAATGACGAATACAATTCTCAAAACCGAGTTAATATTTTAGATTAAAGAAATAGAACAACATAAAATAAAACATTACTTGGAGTAAGTATTATGGAGGGTATGTATGAATAAATCATTCCGAAGCGTTGCAAAAGACGGCAAATTCTACTGCACTCGGTTTATAGTTCTAGGAAGGAAGTGGTATGAATGACTACACATAAGCTCCTAATATGGGTATTCGAATTAAACTCGATTGTTATTCGAAATATGTAAATTTTACTCGTTTTAAAATCGTTTCGGGTAGCATGAAACTATAATGTTTCATTCTTCCGTTACACTTGCTTTTCCTCTATTTTTTTGCTATGAAGGTCTAAGTTGCAGACTTTCTAGATAAATCTCATTAAGGCCAATTCAAATGTTTAGCTGTGAAAAACTAAGAGCTATTTTATTATATGTATGTTTTAACAAAAGATTTTAGAGGACTTAGTAACTGAATTAAACAATTATAATATAGGTGGTAGAGTCACGCTGAAGATATAATTGGTTTCAGCATGAATGAGTTCATCCCGGATACAACCACCTTCTCACAGAAAACCGACGTAACAGTGCTTGCATTGTCGCGTATCGTTCGGTCAGTGAGAGCGCCAGAAATCCAGCTCACTATCCCATCTGTCCCCCTACTCATTTTTTTTCTTTCCTACACGATAAACTATTCAATATTAGCATATCGTTCTGAAATGTATAGGTTATTTAATATATAAGTTTTACTATTAGGAATTATAAAATATAGTAACTCATTTGATACCATTAATAAAGTAAAATGATTATTTTACAAAATTCACCAGTAACTAACCACAATACCAAAATCATGTATAAATCGAATATCACATAAATTCAATACTGTATCGAAAATACAGGGTAAGGGATAGTGCGAGACGAAAGTAGTTTTCGGGGGAAACTATTGCTTCCTCTTTTACATCCAAGCTTTTATAATGAGCGTAAACGGGATAAAACATCATCCGATATATCTCTTTGTGGCACTTCCTTCCCAGAGGAACTTTAAGATACTTATTCATCATGGGGAAGATTTTAACTATTGAAAATATTTTCAAAGCACTCCGTATCTTTTTTAAAGAGCACATTGAGAAATATTGTATACTGCAAAGCTTTATTTTCTTTTATGTGGACATTAAAAAAAAAAAATAGTTTTCTTTCGAATATACGAACTTCATCTCTATATTATTAAAAAAAGTGGTAACTATTGTACTGTAGTCCGGTGAAGCTGTACAAACTTATCAAGTTAATAGCGTAGTCAGTTGCAGAAAAAAAAAAACATTATTGTATTTTTTTAAATATTGAGTAACTTGTGGAAAACATCATTAACTTAGTTGTAGTTTTTTTTAATCATATAGGAGGCAAACGAACAGATGGGTCACCTGATGTTAAGCGATCACCGCCGTCCATAGACACTATGAACACCAGGGGAGTCGCAAGTGCGTTGCCAGTCTATGTTTTGGGGGATGAGGGGAAAGGAGAATGGGATAGAAGAGGAAAGGAGGGTGGGGAGGGGAAGTGGTCCTCCGTCGCTCTCACTGACTGAACGAAACGCAACAACACAAGCACTGTTACTTCGGTTTTCTATGAGAGGTCGGTACTACCCTGGTCGAGCCGACCGGTGAAGCTGTTAGGACCTAGCTAGGTCAATAGCGTAATCGGTTCGAGAAAAAAAATCATTAACTTAGTATTCTATACGACTTAAATCATTCCTTTGAATAATAACTTTTTAATTTTTCAACTTACACATCCGTAGGTATATTAAAAAAAAAGAGCTCAAAAAACAAAACTTATAAAAAAAATCAAGCTTCGCCTCTCAGTTTTTGTACCGTAAAAAGTTATGAGATCCATTTTTTTATATATTATGGAAGGTAAACGAACAGGTGGTTCACCTGTTGTTAAGTGATCATCACCGTCCATAGACACTTGCAACACCAGTGGAGTCGCGTTGCCAACCTGTTTTGGGGTCTGGGGGGGAAGGAAGAGGAGAGGTGGGCCTCCGGCGTTCTCACTGACCGAACGAAACACAACAATGCAAGCACTGTTATTTCACGTCGATTTTCTGTGAGTGAGTGGTATTAACCCGAGCGAACCGACCCTTTCATACTAAGCTAGTAAAAGATAGCTCTACCACCTACAAATATAAAAAAACCATCTACAAACCTATGTAATACCAAGTCAGTTACTTTATTAAGGCCCTATTGAAAGGACTCGATTAGGCCTCCCACGGCAGCGGCTCAAGCCTAGGTTCGATACCTCGGTAGGGAGCCCTTGAGTACGTTGCTTGCGCGATACGATGACACAAAATATACATCACTGCTACAACACTACACGATCACTCCCATACACGTGCACGTGCACTCCGACACTTTAACACATGAAAGTGGAAGGGTTTACTTTTTCCCTTATCGAACTGAAAAAACTCCAAGTTTTCCGATGATAAATATATGGAAGAGTTGTTGAGGCGTGTATGCTTGGTACACATACACGTTTCAACAACTCAAATATATATGAATAGTTAGCTAAGATAGGTCGCGATTTTGCAGGTCGCGATTTTGCATGCAACAGGAAACAGCCAAGCCGAGTACCGTGCACCCTTGAGCTAGTTGCCAAAATAAAATCGGCTGAGTGCCTTAAGTGCTCGCCTTAGTAGTTCGGTGAGGCTGTTAAGAACTTGCTAGGTCAATAGCGTAGTCAGTTCGAGAAAAAAAACCTACTGAAAGGACCTTCTCTCTAAAGTTATTACGTAATTAAATAAATTAACATCTTATAGTGACCCTATCAATATTGAAAATCTTTAAGTTTTAAATAAAATAGACACGGCATTAGTAATATGATAATTGAAAGTAAGAAGACCAAACTTAACTCAGACCGTGTTCTTTGAATAGTTTAAACTAATTTGAATACTTAGTAAACGAAACTCATAATTAAATTAAAGAAAGTTCGTTTCGCAACGCCAATGAATAAAATATGAATTTTCACCCATTTTATATTGCTACGGTAATGCTTAGCAAATTTTAATGTCTCGCGAGCACGATTCTGTGTTTAAGGTAACATTAAATTAATTTTTAACTATGTAATCATTTAGATCAGCTATACTCAACCTGCGGCTCGCCAGGTCTTTGTAGTGGGTCAACCATATTATACTTCATTTTATTTATTTTTATTTTCTGCCCATCAGAAAAACTATGAGCACGCTGAGTAAAATAAACAAGTCCCAGATAAACCGACTGCAAAAGAAAAAAACAGATACAGCTTAAAAAAAGACATACCTCAGATGGACATCGGCTGCTTCGAAAATCTGTCTAATCCCAGTTCGAATTCGAGTAAACATGCTTACGCTACGCTACTTCCATATCTGCGAAACCAAGCTTCGAGGAGTAGTAGTAATAATATTCGTCCAATAGGACAGGCGAAGGAATTAATCCATACTGCCAATTCTGAAGTTGTCAATATATGTCGTTCTTGTATATTCTGTAGTGAGTTTTATTCTATGTTTAAGTAAAGGCATACGCGCCAAATCTTCTACATCTTAATTTTCAAGCCGTTTCTTTTGCCAATTCAAGTTGTCAATACGGATAGTTCTTATGTATTCTTTAGTCTGTTTTCTTTTATGTCCAAGTTAATGTAAAGGCATAAGCGCCAAATCTTCTATATAATATTTCAGACATTTTTTCCTTCTTAATCTTCGAATAATCATTAAAAAATGTTCTGATTGTCGTAAATAAGCATGTTGTAAAGTATCGTGTGGTTATTTCAATATTATAACAAGATGGTTATCAACCTGAATGGGTCGGCTCATCCGGGGTAGCACCACCCTCTCGAAGAAAACCGACGTGAAGTAACAGTGCTTACATTGTTGCGTTTCGTTCGGTCAGTGAGAGCGCCGGAGGCCCATCTCCCCTCCCCTCCCTTCCCTTCACAAACACAGGCTGGCAACACACTTGCGACTCCTCTGGGGTTGCTAGTGTCTATGGACGGCGGTGATCACTTAACAACAGGTGACCCGCATGTTCGTTTGCCTCCTATATGAATTTTAAAAAAAATTCATGGTCCGTTTTATTATTTTTCATTCACTTCACTTATGCTCAATAAACTAATCATATTACATAAAACACCACCAATTTTACACAATATAGAGTCAAACAACACAAGATTAATGAATAAAATATAAAATGCACTACATGACACACTGAAATCCCGCCAAAAATTCCCTTCCCAAAAGCTTCGAGTACTTGTCGCGCTAAAATTAACGTCAAAAATCATTCCGATAAAGGCACAGATTATACGTTGCCACATCTGTGTATTTCCACTCGACATTGGCATTCGTTAAACTCCTTTGATGTGTGTAAAAACGCATCATGCAGTCCGATAGTTCGTAACGTATGACGATAATGTCATCCCACATCTGCATTTAGCAACTGTGTAGTACTGTGAAGCTATTAAGAACTTGTTAGGTCAATAGCGTAATCAGTTCGAAAAAAAAACCCGACCGCTATGCGTTCCTTATGATATAAGGGTTATAGCAAGCTTGTTTTATTGGACAACCATTTTTCACTACAACAATACGTTGTTAATTTGAAATTAACGAAGTGTATAAGATTATTCATAAATACCATTGTCTCTTATTACGACTTTTTTTTCGAACTGACTATGCTGGTAGCCTTGCAGGGCCTTTACAGCTTCACCGGACTACAAACTTATTATGAAAAAATAAGAGTTTTTTTGGACTCTAAAAGGAGTGATAACACAAATTAAAATTACTTAAAAGAGAACTTTATTAGTAACATTAATTGGAGTAGTTATTGCGCCATATTTTTTATGTTACCGAACGTATAATGTAGTAAAAAAAATTACAATTTAGCAAAGATAAAGTCTTGTAAATAAAATATACAAATTCACAACTTATGTAACTAATGACTCTGTAGACTTCTAAGGTTTGATAAACAGGGCATTGATATTATCGTAAATATAACAACGATTATTATGAGATATAATAGTGCTTCGTATTTGACACAGTATGAGTTATCTATATCTATCTATACTAATATTATAAAGATGTAAAGTTTGTGAGTTTGAGACATTGCGAGTTTGTGACGTTGTAGGGGATAATGTCAGGAACTATTGGTCCGATTTGAAAAATTCTTTTAGTATTATATAGCTCATTTATCGAGGAAGGTTATAGGTTATCATCACGCTAAGACCAATACGAACGGAGCACCGATGAAAAATGGTCCAAATATGGGAGGTTTTTTCTTCTTGAGAGCTTCCGCTGCGTATTAGCGTTAACCCAAAGTAAGTATTACTACGCGGACGAAGTCCCGGGCAGGGGCTAGCAACTAATAAATATATACCATTAAAAACAATTTAAACTTCATTATAATTAAGGATCGTAAATTTAATTCCAGTTTACCGAAACGCATATACGCATTGGAGTGTGTTATTAGCCAGGTTGGTTTTTTTACTTTGATATCATTCAAATCGTAAGTTTATAGTCTTTTTATATAAGAAAAACTGTTTCTTCCGATAGCGTTTAACCATGCCTAAATAAGGATACTTTTCCCATTCATTTAACATGGAGGTTTGAATTTTTTAAAAACTAATAAAAATCTTGTTTATATTATTCAACAACTTACCAAATATTATTAATTTTCCATCTACCATAATCCCTTGGGATGGAGAGCTTTTGGTGTAAGCATCAAAAATTTTATTTGTATATTTTTATACATTAAAGACAAAAAAAAAATGAGAGCGTGTAACCGTCACACGCGGTTGAAGTAAAACTTGTTATTTAAGTTCCATATTAGCTGATAGATGGTACTACAGACAACGAATCTTTGATTTAATTTGTTACTTACTTACATTGAAACCAGATGGCAGCACGATCGCGCGCCCCTATATACATAATTAATTCAATTGTGTGATTCACTATTATTCAATAGATTTTTTTTATTATTTTTCTACAATATTAATCGGTTTCTTTATAAGCTATTTATCGACATAATTAAAGATATTAAAAAACCGCATGGTACAGAAACGTGACGCCATATTGCCGTAACAGACTTCCGTTACATCGGCGTCCAATTACTTCCTAGTCTCCTACTTCCTAGTTCTAAAGAAGTTTTACTTCAAAAAAGTTTAAAAGTAATAATTTTGTTTAGTACAAACTTATATGCGTATTGATACATGTTAACGTTTGTTCAGATTTGGCCGAAGTTCACACAACTTTAAGCCTATAAAAGGGACAAGGTCTTTAACTAAAGTTAAAGCAATGTGATCTATAGGTTCTTAAGAAGAGCTTTTCAAACAGGTCAAAAAGTTAAATGAATCTCAGAAAAAAAACATCCCACTATACACATGATCTGTCTATTAAATAAACTAATGTGTGTAGTGTTTGGCTTTGATAGACCGGTCTAAGTAATTATTGCCTAGACATAACAAAATAAATTGCAAATTTCATTTACCGAACGCTAATCGATGACTCCTAGCTCTATGATGATATTCCATCGTTAAATCTTGAAGTTGGAAGCGATTATTAGAGAATACTTATTACTTCCTATCAGGTAATACGGCTTGAGTTAATCATTCCTCACTTCATAAAATCTGTTATTTAGTGCGACAGGTTTTGATGCCCATTTCTACCTTAGGGTTGTTACTGAACGTCAAATATATAATAATATATATTAGTCTACGCTTGAACTGTTGCTATCGATGTTATAACAAAAAAAAAATCCGTATTGAATACTTGCCTAAAAAGATTACGTTTTAAATGCACCACGTCCGCTGAATTGTTCTCCATCTTGTTCTTTTGTCTCGCTTTGGTTAGGTTATGTTAGACTTGCGAAAAAAGGATAACGCGAAGTTGCCACGGGCGAGCGCGGTGCATTTAATACGAAACGTTTTTAAAGCAAGTATTTAATACGTATTTAACTTTTTTGTATAAACACCATATGAGTCAAGATTATTACTAAAGATGTCATATATTATATATATTTATATCAATCATACAAACAGGTGTATCTATTTAGCTACATCTTTTTTATTGTGTTTGTAATCGTCAGGATATGTTCTATATGAAAGAAAATATTTGAAAACTTGTACGGTAAACAGTTTGAAGTAAATTAGACGACTTTTTAATAATTTGCTAGAACCATCGAATATGTTTTAGTTAGAAGCTCGAGACTGACGTCACTTCTTGATAAATAATGCCTCAAATCCGCAAATGGATCTCTCGTAAATTCTATGTTAGCGGTTATTTCACCTAATTAGTTTTAGACTTTAACAACAGTTATATTTAATAAAATGTCCGCTGTATTCCACATCCTTAATTACAACTTCATGATAGAGACATTGGCGAGTGTGTAGTCATTAAGTTAGGAACAGGTCTGGCTAGATCTCCGAGGAAATTAATGTATAAGCTAGCGGTGTAGAAAGGCGACGGTCGGCAGGGGATTAACCTAGGGTTTCAGCTTTCGGTTGCAATATTCTTTTTCTCACTTTTATTATATAATACAAAATAACAAAAAGCTATTTTTTTACATATCTATATTTACATTAAATATATTGAAAAGTACCAGGAGGTATGCAATTCAAAAAAGTTAAACACTTATTGAATACTTGCTTTAAAAAGGTTTTATTTTAAATGCACCGCTCTCGCTGAAAATTCGCCATCTTGCTCTTTTGGGGCCCGGGAGCTAGATCCACGAAGTGACCATCTTCGCACAAAGAAGAGCAGGGAGAAGAGGAAGGCGGAACGCTCGCGTCCTCCCACTACCATAGTCGAACCTGAGATAATAGTTTGCGGGGCCCATCTCCTTATTGCACAAGTGAGGCTGACGAGGGGAGGCAACTGGTTCTGTACTCAGTAGTCTCTCTAAAGTAGAACGAAGCCTGGCGAATGGATTCGCTAGGCTGCCGCAGGGGCGGTTCAGGAAGATAACAGGTTCGATCCCTGGCCACGCCTACCATGTGGAGAACGGTACACCGTGGGGTTTTAGTCCGTGCGAGTCAGACATAACCTAGTCTCTCTCTGGAAGAGTGGCGTAACCATAAGGGATTTTCTCATGTTAATAAAAAAAAAGGATATGTTATACTACCGAAAAAAGGATAACGCGAATTTGCCTTAGGCGAGCTTGGTCCATTTATTGCGGAACCATTTTAAAGCAAGTATCCAATACGGAATTAACTGGCGTATTCATAAGGGATTTCCCCGCGTTAATAAAAAAAGGATAGATTAGACTTACGAAAAAAGGATAACGCGAATTTGCCTTAGGTGAGCTTGGTGCACTTATTACGAAACCTTTTTAAAGCAAGTATCCAATACAGAATTAACTGTTTTTGTAATACAACCTATTATATTTATGTTGTTGATTCGTTGCAATAGATAAATTCAATGATTAATCTCCCAATGACTTACTTTATCAATGGACACATATTATTATCACATCATCTTTGTCTATTCCAATGATTAAAGTAAGTATTTTCTGTTCTTTTTAAGTATTAATAAAAACGAAATGTCGTTAACATT
Organism: Antheraea mylitta; assembly: GCA_014332785.1. NCBI lineage: Eukaryota > Metazoa > Arthropoda > Insecta > Lepidoptera > Saturniidae > Antheraea > Antheraea mylitta. The sequence goes on along the minus strand of JACEII010000007.1, from coordinate 6,098,947 downwards.
TAAAATCTTCACTTTCGAGAGCACTGCATGGAACAGGGGACCGTTTTATTTATAAATTTCAAAAGAGATCAAAGATATAATGATTACTTCTTAAGACAAAAGATCTATAGTTTTAAATTACAAGGAAAAGTCTTTAATAACGCCCTCTATAAGTATAATACAAGTTGCATTCCGATTTACGATTGGAAAATAAGGAAAAATAAACCATTTTCGTTCTTTATGACTAAGATAAAACATGAATTTATCTATACATTAAATAGACTGTAAACGTAAAGTGAACATAAACCTAAATAACACCTTGGCCTGACTAAAAAACTTTAAACAATAGCTACTCTTAGTTAGAAACGCCTTCTGAACAGCCTAAGGCAAAGAAGCTACCTGAGTGTTTTTGGCGGTATCTTAGGCTGTCATGTAGTGGATTTTATATTTTATTCATAATCTTGTGTTATTTGACTCTATGTTTTGTAAATTTGGTGGTGCTTTACGTAATATAGTCAATTTATTGTGCATAAGTGATCTGAATGGAAAATAATACCCCGGAGCATGAAATTCTGGGATGCCACAAAAACTCCCTGGAAGGTTCTAAAAAGGTATCCACCATCTTGTTAGAATATTGAAATTATCACACGATGCTTGTAATATGAATGTATTGTAACGTCCATTGAAACAAAATATTGACACAGGTAAGTGCTTCTGCGGAGCCGAAACTTAATGCCTCCTCTCGACAGAGGCCCCGGGTTGCCTCCCGCGTTCGATAGCATAGATAAAGCGGAATGCCTTGCCGCAAGCTTAGAGAAACAGTGTTCGCCAAACACTGATAACACTGACCCTTCCATCATAGAGTCTATCGAAACAGCCGTAGAGCATGCACTCGCGTCTCCTCCGGCGGATACCCTAACCCCGATAACGTTTGACGAAATTTCGGCCGCCATCAAGCGTCTCAAGCCTAGGAAGTCCCCAGGTCCCGACGGGATCAGGAACGAGGTTCTGAAACTCCTTCCTGATCGCATCATAGCTCTATTTTTCTGCGTCTTCAATGCGGCCATGTCCTAGGGTCACTTTCCAGCCGTCTGGAAAAAGGCCGTAGTGATAGGTATTCACAAGCCCGGCAAGAAAGCTACGCTTCCCGTTAGCTATCGCTCCATTAGTCTGTTAGATACCTTAGGAAAACTTTACGAGCGGCTCCTTCTGAACCGTCTTCAGTTCTCGATTACAGATTTAAAATTAATACCACCTGAACAGTTCGGATTTCGCGCCGAACACTCTTGCACGAATCAAGTACACCGCCTCACGGAGTACATTTTCTCTAAATTTAACGCCGATCCGAAACGTAAACCGAAACGTACAATTGCAGTCTTCTTCGATATCGCCAAGGCCTTCGATAAGGTCTGGCACGGAGGGCTCATCCATACATTATGTAAATCTCGCGTACCCGATAGGTTAATTCATATTATCCGCGATTATCTCACTGATAGAACATTCCGCTTTAGAGTGGATGGTGAACTATCGCTGCCCCACCCGAAACGCTCAGGTGTGCCACAGGGCTCCATACTCACGCCCACGCTCTTCAATCTGTTCATCAGTGACCTACCTCGGTCTTGGGGGGTCGAGATAGGTTGTTACGCTGACGATACCGTTATTTACACTTCCGGCTGGCGGTCGGACTTTCTTAGGAAGCACATCGAAAAAGCCGTTCATACTCTCGGTGAATGGTTTCGTCGATGGTGCATAGAAGTTAATCCTGATAAGAGTGCCGCAATACTCTTCGATCCCACGAAACGCGTTAATAAATTTGAGCCCATCAGGCTATACGGAATCGATATTCCTTGGGTCGAAGAGGTCAAACATCTGGGTGTCACATTAGATAAACATTTAAAGTTCAATTCACATACAGACAGAGTGCGAAACAAAGCCGCTATGGTCTTGGGTCGCCTCCATCCGTTACTTTGTTATAAGAGTAAGATGTCCCTCAGACACAAGCTCACTTTGTATAAGACGTGTATCCGTCCCGTGATGACATATAGCTGCCCCGTTTTTGCGCATATGTCCAAAGATAACTTTCATAAGCTGCAGGTTCTCCAAAATCGTGTTTTACGTAAAGTGACCGGTGCTCCGTGGTACATTCGGAGAGTCGATCTCCATAGTGACCTAGAGATTCCTTCTATTTGGGCGTACGTAAAATCACTTAGATTAGTTATTTTGAAAAAGCTGCGAATTATCCCAATCCCTTAGTGGTATTCGCCGCAAACTATGAAACCGTACCTAACGCTGCGCGTTATAAAAGACGTCCGCGATGCATTTTTACCGACCCTCCTGATTTAATCACGTCAGCGAACGATCAGTACCAGCTTGTCCCTCGAAACAGAGCGTGCTCACGCCCACGCCCGCGTAACCACAGATCACGCCGCCGTGGTCTGGGGGTTAATTTCGATCCCGCACACCCGATTAGGCCTCCCACGGCAGCGGCTCAAGCCTAGGTTCGATCCCTCGGCAGGGAGCCCTTGAGTGCGTTGCTTGCGCGATACAGTGACACACAAATATACATCACTGCTACAACACTACACGATCACCCCCACACACGTGCACGCCACACGCTTACACATGAAAGTGGAAGGGTTTACTTATTTCCCTCGTCGAACTGAAAAACTCTCAATTTTCCGATAATAAATATATGGAGGAGTTGCTGAGGCGTGTATGCTTGGTACACATATACGTTTCAACAACTCATACATATATGAATAGTTAGCTAGGTTAGCTAAGATAGGTCGCGATTTTGCATGCAACGGGCAACAGCCAACCCGAGGTGTGCCGTGCGCCCTTGAGCTGGTTGCCAAAATAAAATCGGCTGAGTGCCTTAAGCGCTCGCCTTAGTAGTCCGGTGAAGCTGTTAAGACTTTGCTGGGTCAATAGCGTAGACATCTCGAAAAAAGCGGAGCCGAAACAAGAAAAAGTATAAGAAGAAGAAGCTACCTAAATATTTGTAGCTAATGTGTCAGATATATTTTGAAAAGAATTATCTATACTAATATTATAGAGAGGTAAAGTTTGTGAGTTTGTGACGTTATATGGGGTAATCTTAAGAACTACTGATTCGATTTGAAAAAAAGATTTAGTGTTATATAGCAGCTTATGAGCTAAGGCCAACAGAAACGAAGCACCACTGAAAAATGTTTCAAAATCGGGGTTATTTTTCCTCTTAAGAGCTTCCGTTGCGTTATCCCAAAGTAACTATTCCACGCGAACGAGGTCACGGGCAGAGGATAGTTAATAATAAAACTGTATATTGCACTATTTAACTTACAGCACAAAACATAGACCCAATATTAAAACTATAATAATTTCCAAAACATAAATTACAGTATTTAAGCTACAAGCTAATATGAAAATATATATTTCAAAGTTTGTAGACATAACAAAATAATTTTCAATATTCAATTTAAATAGCTGTGACAATATCTAAAAGTAAAAAAAAAAAAAAAAAACAAAAAAAAAACATGTCCTTATTATTTTTCAGAGAATAACTTCTATACTATTATAAAGAGGTAGTTCGTGATATTTTAGGGAGTAATATCTGGATCTACTAAACTAATTTTGTAAATTCCTTTACCAATAGAAAGCCAAGTTATTTGTGAGAGTTGTAGACCATATATTAACCCGAAAAATAAAAAAGCGTTTTTTCTGGTAGTTGTATTTGTAAAGTAAGTCGAAGAAAAAACGGTCGAACGAAAACGTTTTTTACGAACGCTGCCTAACGATGAAAGATATATGATTGAGTTCTAGAGAAAAGTTGTAGAACTTGATAATACCTAGAAAAAAGTCAAGGAATGCATATGTGTAACTTTTATATTTAAGTCACAAAAAGTAGTATTTTCATATAAAATTAATGTAAATTTTGAGAGTTTTTGGCGGGATTTCAGTCTGTCATGTAGTGGCTTTTATATTTTATTCATAATCTTGTGTTACTTGACTCTATATTGTATAAAGTTGGTGGTGTTTTATGTAATATGGTTAGTTTATTGTGCATAAGTGAAGTGAATGGAAAATAATACCACGGAACATGCTATTCTGAGATGCCATGAAATCTCCATGGAAAGTTCTAACTAGGGAGCCGCCATCTTGTTAGAATATTGATTCACACGACGCTTGATATGGAAATGATCGTACGACGCTTGTAATATTATTGACTACTACAGTAATGATCTGAACGGTTGATTGGCAAAAATAAAGTAAAAAAAAAAGAAATCGTTGATTGATGTTTATGGGTCATATTATCAGCAACAATTATGTATTCTTATCAAAATATATAGCACTCAGTACTAACCGAATCACATAAAAATGTTTATCGCTCAATGAATTGGGCACGGGTCAACTAGTAAATAATAAAATCATTATAAACTGGCTTATAGAATACAGAGATGCAGAAAAAACAAAGCAGTAAGTATAAAAAGTAAAACTAAATACTAAAAAACAATTACTAAGGACTATCACAAAGAACTTTCAATAATCATCGACCAATTAAAATTCAGTGTCATTCCACAACCGAAACCACTAACCGCAGCGGTAAAAGCTTACAACATAAACTATTACAAGCTCGAAATAAATTATTTATAATACGTGTATTTATAGCTCGCAAACCCTCCTGCATTGAATAGCCCTTGAGATTCGATGAATAGTTGTCCCTAATTTTGAAACGACTTATAATGAAATATGAATTTGTTTGGCTTCTACTGTGCTGGTAAATGGGCTAAAATATATAAGAGATTTTATGTCTCGTTGAAGCCTTACGAATTCTAAGTCTTAGAGGAGTTTTAGTTCGATCTAAACGAATTTATTTCGACGATTATAACATTCAGTTTTAAATATAATTGCTAACTAAGATAAAGCACGAGGTTAAATAAAGCCAGTAAGTTGTTATTTTATGGCTGACGTTTCCACTTTCCGGTTATTTATACTTTTACAGTTTATGAACTCGGTGATAGCCTTTTTATTTACTCCCAGTACTTTTTCTTGTATCTTATGTAAGGTGCGTTTTATTTATCCATAACTAGCTCTACCCGCAGCTCCGCACGTGTTTTTTTAAATTATATTAAAGAAATATAAAATTCTTAGACCATGTACAATTATAGAAATGCTCTTTTAAAATAATTATAACTACGACACGCACGTATTTGGATCCTTAACCCACCATTGGAGCTACCTCAGTGCGTGAGCAATGTAAGTGATATTATAAAGATCTAACGAAACAATGACGAAAAATGTTATTATAAATATATAATATGCGAATATTGTGAATAATCTATACGTTTACAGTCTAGTCTAGACTAAAATAAACTAAAGTACTTTTTACAATATCCACTATCTGCCGGTGAAAGTCCCGTAAAAAATAGTCGAACTATTTTGGAGATGGCACTCTGGGCAAATAAAAGGTTAGCAGTTAGCTTACATTAAAATAGATTAAATTACTTGTTATGATGTCTGCTATTTCGTTACGTTCCGTAAAAATCGGTCCAACCGTTTTGGAGATAGCATTGCAGACGAAGCCGCTGTTGGCAGCTAGTCTAATTTAGAGTAACTTAAGTCACTCGCTGTAATTTCAATTATCTGCCAGTGAAATTCCTGTTAAAATCAATCCAACCGTTTCGGAGATTACCCGGAACAATAGACAGACAGACCGACAAGCATCTTAAAAATTGCATTTACATATACTTTCGTATCCAATCAGTAAAAAAATGTTATTTTGATATTAAAAACAGGCACTTGGTTTTTATTATATGTATAAATATTTTTCATTCATAGCATATCTGTAATATCTTGACTATAGTAAAAATGGCTATCAAAATCGCCAACACGAAATCACATTAAATCCCAATGCAATACACTCGTAACTTCCTATTTCTGCTTAACATTTTTACCTATAATTGTACTGCATATTCTCAAAGGAAATAGTATTATACTTCTACCTAATAAAGTTCTAAATCTCGTATCTAAATTATTTTCGCTATTGTACAACGAAAATTGCACTATAAAATATAAACATTAAAGTTTAAATTCATGTGTTTCATGGCTAGCCGAGTAGTTTTTACTTTTGGATAGGATCCAAGCCATTCGTTCGTGTGCAATAATTCCATCAGTGGTTAAATTAGAGATTATCTTCAGGAATTATTTCACACGTGAAAGTAGTGATCTGTGGCTAAATTCTTATGAATTCACTTTGAACTAGATAATATTGTATTATTGTTAAAATATACTTAATAGAGCTTTTGCGGGACCTTAGGCTGTTATGTACCTAGTGGATTTTATATTTTATTCATAATGTTATACAGTGTTATTACAAAAAATTTAAATACGTATTAAATACTTACTTTAAAAAGGTTTCGTACCTAATGCACCGCGCTCGACCGAGGCAAGTTCGCATTCGCAAGTATAACCTAACCTAACCAAAACGAGACAAAAAAGCAAGATGGCGAACATGCAGCGAGCGCGGTGTACTCAAAACGACACCTTTTTAAAGCAAGTATTCAATGCGTATTTAACTTTTTTGTAATAACACCAATGTTGTTTAGCTCTATATCTATACATATAGAAATGTCAGAAATGTCCGTCTATTCGTTTGTTTGAAAACGCATCACTGCTAAAGTGCTGCATTTACGATAAAACCTCACTAAGAAAATCATACAGCATATCCTTAAGTAATATTTAGTTTTGGTTTAATTAAAATCGGTTCATCAACCATAATTTATTGTAATTTTAATGAGGACGCGACTTAAGTACGAGGACAAAGTTGATAAGTAAATGGACTTAATATATTTAAATGGTTTTACTGGCACTGTTTTCTTACGTTAAGTTTTACGCGGACGGAGTCACGGGCACAGCTAGTATGTTATAATTGTCTAGTTTTTAGTTTCGTTTTTGTTTGAACTCGCTAATTTGTGAAACAATTAATTATGTTTGAAATTTCTGCATTTTCTAGACTACTGATCGCGGAATATTATAAACTAAGTTCAGGCTACGATAGAATGATCAATGAGGTGCCCAAACCGAGGTGTGACGTGCACCTTTGAGCTAGTTGCCCAAATAAAATTGGCTGAGTGCTTTTTTTTTATTGTAGCACGGCAAAATGACTGCACTATGCCTGATGGTAAGCACAGTGCAATCCAAAAATAATAGCGACCACCGATTGACACACTATACATCGCCGGTCGCCACTATCACGCCGGCCTGCAAAAGCTGGATATGCACAGGCTGATCCCGAAACGTGACCCACAGAAGCAAATCACTATTACGGGCTTTTTCGCCATATACATGGTGGTTACGACCTAGTCAGGCTGTAAAACCCTACCAGGTGAGGTTGGCTTGGGTGTCTCAAGTCTTATGATGTTATTTGAAACCCCTTACACCCCTTAAACGCTCGCCTTAGTAGTCCGGTGAAGCTGTTGGGACTTTGCTAGATCAATAGCGTAGACAGTTTTTTTATACCATTGGCGGCAAACGAACATGCTAGTCCTCTGATGGTAGGTGATCACCGTTGTCCATGGACACTTGCGAAATGATAAGAATCACAGATGAGTTACCGGCCTTTGAGAAGGAGTAGGCTCGTTTCTTGAAAAATGACATGTATTTGTCCGGAAACACTGCCGCTGGGAGTTCATTCCAGAGAACTGTTGTACGCGGGAAAAACGAACGTGAGAAAACAGTGCATGACTTCCAACCATCGAGATGACGCAGCTGGAAAAACAGTCCGTGACAAGTCGTTTTGTAAAGGAACTTAGCAACAGGTATCAATCCATACAGCTCTTCAAGGCATTCTCCGTGGTACATCTTATAGAGGACGGAAAGTGACGCAACGTCCCTACAAAGCGCCAGAGTGTCTAACCTTGAGGAGAGTAGCAAGAGAATCAGTTAAAAGAAAAGATAGGATGAGGTTTTATTGTGAACGCAGTACTCTAACACTGATGCGTGTTCAAAAAACACACAAGTAGACAGACAGACACACATTTCTAAAAAATATTGAAATATATATTACATATACCAAGACACTTGCAACCATTTTTATTACCAAAAATTTAAAAAGTACAGACACCTTAGTTTCACATTTTTATTATATATATAATAGATAGTTAAGATTGTTTTAATGTCAAGATTTAGAAGAATTTTTTTATGTGTAAGTCTTGAAATGACGCTTTAATTCAGCTAATTATACGTACCACAGCTTAATACCAATTGGGACTACTCAGAAACAGCAATTATTCAATAAAAGATTAATTAGCAGACGCCCTCCATATTCCATAAATCGCGACGCTTTTAATATATCTAAGCGTCATCAGCCGTAACGTCAAGTAATTATTTAGTAGGATTCGTAAAAAATTGGTAAGATCTAAATACTAGAAACTGTTACAAACTGTACGTCCCATGTTTCAGACTTAGTAAAACCACTAACAGTTCTTTTAGGTTTGATAATAAAGTCCCAAAGGATATTACATATTTGCCGGATTGTGAGTTTAAGCGCCACGTCAAGAGAATTTTGGTGTCATAAAGCTATTATAGAGTGGATCAACGTGAACGATGGTGATTTCTGTAATTGACTCCTCTGTACATTCACTAAAACGATTATAAGGTGTAATATATTCGAAATATTGCATATATGTGTTAAAAAAATTAACCAGATCGAGTTTCTTGCAAGTTCTTCACGATGACTGGGTTGTTTTCCGAACCGGTAGTAGTTTTGACGTTCATAAATGCCTTCTTAGAGCCTACATTTTGATTTTATTATAAGTAACTACTTTTTACCTACGGCTGTCTGCTTGTTATATTTAAGACATCAAGTAGCCCATATTTCTCCTGATTATAGGTTATCTGAATTCTGTAGGTGGTAGAGCCACGTTGAAGCCAGTAATAGTACTGGTTTCAGCATGAATGGGTTTGCTTGTCTGGGGTAGTTCCACCCCTCTCACAGAAAACCGACGTGAAATAATATTGCTTGCATTGTTGTGTTTCGTTCGGTCAGTGAGAGCGCCGGAGGCCCACCTCTTTCCTCCTTCCCCTTTCCTTCCCCTCCCCCTCTCCCATATACAGGCTGGCAACGCACTTGCGACTTCCCTGATGTCGCTAGTGTCTATGGACTGTGGTGATCACTTAACATCACGCGACATAACAGTTCGTTTACCTCTTTTGATATAAAAAAAAATGTCTTCCCGACCGGGTCCAAAATTTAATCGCTGAAAAAGAGTGTTCATTATTTATAAATGGAGAAAAAAGCAACTAAAATTAAAGAGATGATATACAGTGCCTAGCGTGTTTGGATACCGTCTCGAATGACAGGTTTGAATCGTTTATTGAAGGATAATAAAACCATGATGATAAGACTTTTCCAAAACCAGCCTACCACTTTCACAATGAAAAAATGTAGTCATGTAACTACAGATATGTTCCGGTAAATACACTTTATACTTTCAACCTTCTATGTTTTAAGTGTTAACCATCATATACCATATGAGATTGTGATCAAATGCTAAAACTCATCTATACCAGGTAAAGGTTAGACACTTGCAGTATTCTAGGCTATGACACTGCATAGTCATATATAACGTTATTAATATTTAAAAATAATATAAAATACTAAGAAACTACAAAGAAAACCAAAAATCTAATTTAAAATTTGTTTTAAGACTTTCAAAAGTAATGTTCGCGAATAATATGCTTAAATACTTTCCCTTATAATAAAACCTCTGTAGCTGTCTACAGCCATGGAGTTGAGGCGAACGCGACCGCTTCACGTTGGAAAAACAACTGACGACAAAAATGTCTGCTAACTATCGTCTGTTATTGTGAGTACTAATTTATAAATTTGAATTATTTTAAAGGCATTTTCATGGTCCTTCGAGTCGGATGTGTAATAAAACAATTTTAAAAGTGGTAATTAAATTGTGTATAGTGTTGGAATTGTGAAAAACTTACGTGAGCATAAAATATTACAAATTTAAAATCTGAAAAAAGTTACAAACATGTAAATAAAATAATAAACGTTAGTGCAATAAACTGTGCCAAAATATACAATGGGCGACCCGGAGTTAAGGGCAATAAACCCTTTTGTTTTGTTCCTGACGTTCTCACATTCCCTTTCAGATGTAAGTGAAATCACTAGGCGGTCATTGACACTGTGCTTTAATATACACGCGTAGAGGATTGTTTATAATTTTTGTGTTTTTGTAATTATTAATTAGATCAATTATTAAGCACCTATATTTTTAATTGATTTAGAACGAGAATCGAGTGCAGAGTGTTTTCCAGAAATATTTATACTATCTAAACAGCCACCTGGTATAAATCAAAACATTTTTCTCTAGTTTGTTAGTTTCGCTCACAGATCATTAGGAATTAGCAATATAAAAGGAGAGAGATAAAGAGATAAAGATGACCGCAATTTGATACGATTCACTACTCTTTCCTTTGACGTGTTGCATGAGCATTAAATAAATATCAGCAAAATTTAACAGTCATGATTTAGACGTAAGCAGAGTGTCGTGGTAATAAATGACTTAGATGCAAGTTAAGGAATCGTTGTAATAATCTATACTAATATTATAAAGAGGTAAAGCTTGTGAGCTTGTGAGTTTAGGACATTGCGACGTTGTAGGGGGTAATCTTAGGAAATACTGGTTCGATTTGGAAAATTCATTCAGTGCTATATAGCTAATTTATCGAGGATAGTTACAGGCTATATATCATCACGCTAAGACCAATAGGAGCGAAGAATGAAGAATGTTTAAAAATCGGGGTTTTTTCCTATTGAGAACTTCCGCTGCGTGATAGCGTTAGCCCAAAGTAGCTATTCGACGCGAACGAAGTCGCGGTCAGAGGCTAGTGAATAATAAACTAATAATAATAGTTGCACTAGTTTGATTAATTCTTTTTTATTGTATCTGTTAATGTATGAGAGTGACCGATTTTTTTTTTAAATAGTGTAAAAAAAGTCCTAAAGTGACTGAAATTAAAGACAACAAGAAGATCTTCAAAAACATCAACAGAATTAACAGATTGATATTCAGTTATTCAGTTCCAATTTTTTTTCATTACATAGGCGCAATGTAAAAGGAATATATGGTTTCTTCGTGAATACACTCGCCCAACGCCGGGGCTCTCAGATAGTTCAACAAAAAATGTTAAATAATCACATAACATTTATCAATATTACATTAATTTAATAACTTACAAATAACCTTTATTAATTCACCGACGTCGACATCAAAACCAATTTTACGATAACTTAACGGCCTGAGAAACATCAACTTATCACTTACTTCGAACATAAGTTAATAGAAAATAGATAAATGAGAATTTATAGCTGCAATAATAGTCTATAATTCTAATATACATAACATGTAATACTATGATTTATTGATCGAAATGACCAAATTTATGTAAGGTGTTAAAATATAATATGGATTTTTTTCTTCTATTCACAGAACTTTTTTTTCGAACTAACTACGCTATTGACCCCGCAAGGTTTTAAAATCTTCACGGGACTGCTAAGGCGAGCGCTTAAGGCACTCAATCGATTTTATTTTGACAACTAGCTCAAAGGTGCACGGCACACCTCGGCTTGGGCTGTTGCCTGATTCATGCAATTCGCGACCTATCTGAGCTAACCTACGCTTAGCTACATATTCCTACTTATATGAGTTTTTGAAACATATGTGTATCAAGCATACATACCTCGACAACTCTTATATATATTTCGAAGCGGATAATTTTCTAAACTATTTCAGTTCGATAAGGGAAAGAAACAAAACCCTTCCACGTTCATGTGTAAGCGTGTACGCGTGCACGTGTGTGGAGGTGATTGTTGCAGTGATGTAATATTTTGTGTGAGTGTATCGCGCGAGCAGCGCACTCGAGGGCTGCGCACCGAGGGGACGAATCTAGGTTTGAGCCGCTGCCGAGGGGGTAATACTAAATAACCGCAAACAATGTATAAAAATCAATTGTTAAATGTATATAATCGCATCATTTTAGAATGACTGCATATATTTGATGAATTATTTGTTTGTTGTTTCTCATTGTCTGGACAAGTTTTTTATGAATGAAAATGCTTCGAAAATCGTACGGAAGAGTGTAACATTTAGGTTAAAAAATCTTCATATAAAAAGTGCGTGAGTAAGACAATTGGAGATCATTTGTTTAGTTCCTATTTTGTATAATTACATGGCCGTAGTGTAAAGAGACTATTTGAGCTAATTTTGTTCGTAAATCTGTACGAAGCCGGGTTGAGTGGCTATTTTAAAATATTTCTCATCACAATTTACCGACTACGAAGTTGAAACGCTTGCTCCAATAATCAGATTTCTACGTCCAATTCATCAGGCGATTGTGAAAGTAATATTTTTAATTAAAAAAGTTGTTTCTAATATCGGACCTTTCCGTATTCTTTCCCAGTTCCGTTACTACTACAATTTTTTTGGCATATTTCATTGATCCCTCGGCATATTTTCTCTTACGATTCGAATTCTAGTAGAATTTCTCTGACATATTTAAACTTCTTTTTTATATGATATAGGAGACAAATGAACAGGCGGGTCAACTGATGTTAAGCGATCGCCACCGTCCATAAACACTAGCCAGGGAACTCGCAAGTGCGTTGCCAACATGTATTTTGGGGGAAAGCGAGATGGGAAGAGGAGAGGGGAGGGGAGGTAGATAGTAACAGATAAGGTAACGTGGTGACTCAGCGATGTGACGAATGTCTTAATGTTTTGGTATCCTTTGCGAAAAGTCCACATTTGTATACACAGAAAAGCAATATTTACAAATAATTGATTCTGTCCTTTCAATTCACGGTTATACTGCACTATTGATAAGGTGCACATACAAACAATAATATCTCATAACCAGTAAGTAACGAGTCTAGTAAACTGGAGTTCGGTTCGAAGCACCGTAACAATCACGAATGAGATCTGCATGGTTCGAATCATAAGAGGTAGCGATTAATAAATTTTATTAAATTAATTTTTGTGTACTATAGAATGACGGCTTTTTAATATTTATATTTTTTTATGTCAAAAAGGCAACAAACAGGCTGATAGCCCACCTGATGGTAAATGGTTACAGTCGCCTATGAACAACTGCAACACCAAGCGCATCACTGTTGTGTTACTGACCCCGAAGAGCACTTTTCATGCCTTCTTGAAGAGCCCCATATTATAGCCCTGAGAAAAACCATGCTGGGTAACACATTCCACAACGATAGCGTACGCATAAGGAAGGTTTGAGAGAACCTAACGATAGTCGCCATTTTGCTAGCTTTCAAGGTGTGTAGAGATAATCAGCTAACCAGCGGAGGGATGTACGAGTTTGAAAAGGTGAAAAAGGCACTATATTAAAGAGTTCCTCAAAGCACTCTGCATTATACATGCGGTAAAACATACATAGACAGCCAGTGTCTCTACGAAGTTCTAAGTTCTAGTCCGCGTGTTAATTCGGAATCGTCAACAATACGAATAGCTCTCCATTGCACGGAATAGAAATGAAAAAGCTAATAGGCAGGAGCACCAGCATCATTATTTAGTTTGCTATGACTAGAATCCGACACTGATTTGGTATTTATTACGCATAAATTCACAACATTTAAACTTATATTGTATAATTAATTGCTATAAATAATTTAACTTGGTTTATTATGTATAAAAAATGCAAGTAAGTTTGTTTGTTTTTAATATTTTCAAATCGCGAATGATGTGAATCAACCTATCGGGTACACAAGCTAAACGTAACTGGTATACGATCCCTTCATGCCAGACCTTATCGAAGGCCTTGGCGACATCGAAAAAGACAGCTATTGGACGTTTCGGTTTAGTTTTTTTCGAGTCCGGATTAAGATCAACGTTAAAATTAGAGAAAATGTACTCTGTGGGGCGAAGTACTTGATCTGTACAAGAATGTTTGGCGCGAAATCCACACTGCTTAGGTGGTATTAAATTGAGATCTGTAATAGTGACCTGGAGTAGATTCAGAAGGAGCCACTCGTAAAGTTTACCTAAAGTATCTAGCAAACTAATGGGGTGATAGCTGACGGAAAGCGTAGCTTTCTTGCCGGGCTTGTGAATACCTATCACTATGGCCTTTCTCCAGACGGCTGGAAAGTGACCCTGGGACATGACTGCATTAATGATGCAGACCAATAGAGCTATGATGCGATCAGGAAGGAGTTTCAGAACCTCGTTCCTGATCTCATCGGGACCTGGGGACCTCCTAGGCTTGAGACTCTTGATGGCGGCTAAAACTTCATCGAAAGTGATCGAAGTTAGGGTATCCGCCGGTGGAAATGCGAGTGCATGCTCTGCAGCTGATTCTATCAAACCGATATGGAAAGGGTCAGTGTTATCAGTGTTCGGCGAACACTGTTTTTCTAGGCTCGCGGCAAGACATTCCGCTTTATCTATGCTATCGAACGCGGGAATGCTGTCGAGAGGAGGGATTGGAGTCACCAAATCTGATTTTAAGGTTCGTGCGAGAGTCCAGTACGACAGGTGAGACGGCTGGGGGGCATCCAGGAGTCTATCCCACCTATCGCCGTGGATCTCAGAGATACGAGACTTGACCGTTTTACGTAACGAACGTAACCGATCACGATTCTCTACAAACGGGTAAGCATCATAAGCTCGATTCGCGGCGTTCTTTTCCGTGATCAATGCTCTCACGTCGTTAGGAAGTATAAAACGGCGATCATTCGCCGCTTTTACCTCTTTCGAGGTCTCTCTGACGGCGGTCTGGAGAAAATCAACCAGGGAATCGATGGCCGAATCCGCGTCGGCTTTAGACACCAACACGTCCGGAATCCTCTCTAAACTACTAGACGACGAATTTTCTTTAAAATATTTAACGAGTTTCACGTAATCAGCCACCCTTACCGACGGCGGGGTTAAGTGTGAGTTCTGACCTAACTGTAAAATAACGGGACGATCGCAGTTAGTAGGTTCATCCATCAAGCCGTGAACGCTCCGGCGCGCGACTTTGTGGATTATAATCTAAAAATGGCCATAAAAGATCATAAAGGCAATAACATCACTAAAAATCCACTTTAAAATAGCAAAAAGTTAATTCTAATAAAAAAAATTAATAGTTAAGTTAAAATAATATAAAATAAATAAAAAACACCCAATAGTTACTCATAGATACGACTTTTCACGTATCACGTATTTCACAATAAAAAAAAAGCGAAACCAAAATAAAAATAGTGCGAACCAAGAGTCTGCAGAACAGAAGAATAAGAAAAAAAAATGTATGTAGTAGATAAAGATAGTAGTTTCTCTATAGACTTGTACCATAACCCATCGTGGGAGCGCATTCCACGACGCCAGGTGTACGGTAGCTATTCACATACGGTTTACGCTGTGTTTGAACCTGGAAAGATTTATATGTGAGCATCATAATACTTTTTCATTAAAGCGGGATACATACATGTTAGCATTCATTTACTATCATATGTTACGGGTGAATTATTATAATACTTGCCTCTGCCCGCGACTTCGTTCGCACGGAGTAGATACACTAACACTAACACACAGAAGTCCTCAAAAGGAAAAAGCATCCCGAGTTTGAAACATTTTTCATCTTTGCTCCGCTCCTATTGGTTTAACTCCTCCTCTCCTATAACCATTCTCGGTGAATGAGCTATATAACACTGAAATAATTATTCAAATCGGACCAGTAGTTCTTGAGATTACCCCCTACAACGTCACAACATCACAACGTCACAAACTCATAAACTTTACCTCTTTATAATAGTATAGATATATAAATAATTCTATTTTTTTGAAGTGAAATGTTAAGGCCCGTTGAGCGGTATCTTCTTTGAGAGAAAATAAATATATGATTCGGCATCATGACATTTTATTTTCGAACTGACTACGCTATTGACCTAACATGGTCTCTTAACAGTTTCACCGGACTACTCATGACATGCTAGTAAGCGTGGCCCAACTTATTTTGCTTACTCGGCTTGCGGCACACTAGCAGCGGGTAGTTTAGCGACCAGCGTACATCTACTATTAATATTTTGTTTTGAGATTATGCAAACCACCATATGTTTAATTTATTATGATAGAATGTGTATATAATCTTTATATATACATTTCTTCTGTACGTGTGTATGTCACTGAACTCCTCCTAAACGGCTGGACCGATTTCGATGAAATTTTGTGTGCGTGTTCCAGTGAATCCAATAATGGTTTAAATTCACAATTGGACCCGCTAAGTGGCGCTGCGGCCGGATAATAGGCTTTTTTAATTATCAGAGTGCGACAACTGGTACTCAACCTTTTTTTTTAACGGGTAACAAACATGTTTCACTCATGATGTCGCGGGCCGCAAAATACAAATATTTAGGAATTAAATAAAAAAACCTAATTTCAAATTTAAAATGTATTAATGTAGTGAAAAATGGTTGTCCAATTAAACAACCTTGGTATAACCCTTATATCATAAGGAACGCATTGTGGTCGAGTTATCTGGGATCTATTTAATTTACTTAGTGTGTTCATAGTTTTTTCTGATGGACATGAAATTTAAAATAATTGAAAGTAAAGTTTAATCCGGTGGGTCAACTACAAAGACGCGGCGGGCCGCAGCATGAATGTATGTGCTATAAAGGAATAGTTTATAGTAGTCCGCTACTAGGGCGATGATATGCAAGTGCATAAGATTGCGCGCCTTTCCAAATCTAAACATTCAAACTCCTCATCACTCATGTAATAAAAAAAAAAAAAACAAATTTAAGACCACCCTAAGCCTCTTTAGTGCTTGCGTAATACTTTCTTTTTAATTCTAGAAACGGGTGTGGATCACATTGACACAAGAGTTGTTTGGGGGTTTCATACGAATTATTACAGATCTACACTCTCTTGTGCTCTGGACACCGACATTGTGCAAATACTTTTTAAGACAACAGTGTCCAATGAGTGCTCTCACTAAAACACGTAATTAATTCCTACCGAATAACAGAGCCTCTTCAGCATAGCGCTGGTTGAATGCCCTGATGCGTTATTTGAGATGTTGTTATCCTGGCGAGTTATGCCAGAATCTTTGGCTTTTTGGTTGTAATGGTTTTTAAGGGTCAAGAGAGCTTTTGGGTATTCCACATAATGGTTGAGGATCAATGTGTATCTTAATTAATTAGTATTGTAATACCTACCTATTGCTACTTCTAGCAGGGAAATAACAATATTAAACCTTAATAAGAATAAGGGATGAAATGATATTTGGAATTTTTGGATCCTTGCCTGTCTTGATTCACTTTATTATCTTTAATCTTTCAAATCAGGGGCACTTTTGCAATAATTGCACTCACAGGGCTAAGCGAATTTTATTTTGAAGCTGATTAGAGTTTTGTTTCACAGCTATCGCCAGTTCTGTGTGCATCATTCTGCCGTGCGTTTTGTTTTACTCAGGCATTTAAAAATAGAGGAAAGTTTAAACTTGTTCAGTTATATAGCATAGTTTCTTTCCTCGGTTCTATCAGAATATTCATATCACGAAGTCGAAATATATTTAACAAAAATGTATTCTTTACACAAAACTTTATCATTTGCAAAAATAGTACTCAGAATCTTTCGACCTTATATTACTTGTTCGCTTGATGCCGCCACCGACGAAAGCTTTGTGCTTTACGCTTTAAGTTTTTTCCTGTGACTATTTTCCGCATATATCCGCTTCACCCGCTCATAGCTAGAGAAGATTATCCAGACACCACTCATCTTGCTTGAGACGCCGCTGCTCCGTGCGAGTTGCTGAGTTTCAGGTCAGTCCACGCTTATTATTTGGGTTTCTTGTTGTTTTTATTTATTTATAGGCAAGGCTACCACGCGCTCGTACGTTTTCCGTTATTTATACCGCATATCCTCGTGGGGCCTATTTACACGATCCCACCAGCTCCATCATTGATCGCAACTTCGCCCAAGTTAATGTAGATTTGACATTTCCTTTGACAACTGTACTTCGTTCTGGATTAAATGTACCCTATGTCTTGTTATTGAACGGTTCAGTCGTTAAAGCGTGAAAACATAACAAACAAATAGATAAACTAACTTACTTTCGCATTTATATTTAGTTAAGATTAGGGTTACTCAGCACAATTCGAATTTACACTACTCCAATAAATTACAATTAATTTAAAATTTATAGAATTAATATTAATACAATAAGTTAACAACGAAAAAACTTATCGTAAACAAAATCAGGTATTGTAAGTCCACTGACCTTGTGTTTAGAGACATTGTTGGAAAAGTTGTTGAGACCGACGCATGCATAGAATAAACCGCAAGCCGCAGCGTAACGTTGTGAGATGCAATCATCTAAAAACTGGTCTCACTATCCGCCGCAAACATTCTATTATACAGGGAGGTATTGGGTATATTACAGAGGGGGTCAACCCTATTAAACACAATCGAATGGGTAACAGCTATGTTTGATTAGACCACAACATCCGTAATAGTAACACTATTTGGTTTGTAGCGTTCTGTTATCAGTTGGAGTATTTTTTATATTATAGGAGACAAATGAACAGGAACACTGATGTTAAGTGATCACCAAATGAACATGAACACTGATGTTAAGTGATCACCATCGTCCATAGACACCAGCAACATCAAAGGAGTCGTAAGTGCATTGACAACCTGTGTTGGTGAGGAAGGGGGGAAGCGGAAGGGGAGGATGGTAAGGGAAAAACGCGTAGGTAGACCTCCGGTGCTCTCACTGACCGAACGAAACTCAACAATGCAAGCACTGTTACTTCACGTCAGTTTTCTGTGAGAGACAATAATTTAAACAAGTGGCTTAGTAAGATATTTGCACTTGACTGGATTACTACTACCATACTACCAAGTGCATATACTACAAACATCATCACACACATCATCCGAGTCATCACATCCCATTGAAGCGATGATGACTCGATTGTTAGCATTTTCGAAAATCGCTTCGATCGAGATGGGTTAAGCATACCCTAAGCATACCTAATAATATGCCCATTCAAACCATGCCACAGTTGCACACTCCACGACATATTTAATTTGAGCTTTTTGTCTGTCAAACACAGGATTTACTCATTTTAATGTCATCTAACCATCACTATTGAGAAAATAATGTAACAAGTATAAAGAAATATGCAAAAAATTAAATATCACTGCGGATAAAAACAGCAGCATATAAGTTTCAGTTCTATAAAAACAAACAATATAGTTTCATAAGATCTCATCTCTGTAATTTGTGATTGTATGATTAAAAAAATAAAATGTTAGACTTATGTAGTTGGTTACACGAAATTTTTAGGGTTAGTATGCAGTTCATTGAAAGTGTCTTACCTTTTAAAAAACCATGAAGAGTCAGCACAAACTAGTATTGTAATAAATCAAAATCAACAACTAAATAAAAGTACCTGGACGACCGAACCTAGCTCGGTTCTTTAAAAAACATTTTTTTTTTGTTTTGACAGTGACTGTGAAATTTTCGTTTATATTCTAGCTATATTTTTTCATTGCCTGAAAACTCAGATAAAAAGTTTTCTATGAATGAAATCTAGCTAGATCGATTTATCGTCCCCGAAACCACCTACACACTAAGTTTCACGGAAATCGCACACGCCGTTTCCGAGATCTTGAATATATAACAATATAAAAATATACAAGAGTTGCTCGTTTAAAGGTATAAAATTATATAACGTCGTGTTACAATTACTTAAATAGTTTAAAAATCACTGATTTTCATTATTTCCCCTATTAAAATCTGAGTACGTACCTGTTTCACAGACTATACACATAGCTAATGTGTAGATTTTCGGTCCAACATAAACTGGTCGACGCGACGCTTGTGAGATCATCAAAAATTATATGAGCTGTGAATTGATATTACACGAGAGAAGATAGAGTTCTTTTTATATTTGCTGATTCTGGTGTGGGGATTTTTTACTTAGGTCAATAAACCGGAGCGAGAGTGAGACGACCTTATCAATTATCGATGTAGGAAGATGGCGCTCAGTTGTACATGGTGTTTGTTTTAAATTTTAACTTTTATTGTAAAACTATGTTATATTGAAAAGTTTGTCAAGCGTAAAATTTGCTCAATAAGTAATGTGCTTTGGTACCTAATTTTGCCGTCGAAATATAGAGGAAATGCATTTGCCGTTGGAAGCAATGTTCACTTTTATATATTTTCGGATTTAAAACAAAATTTATCTAATTGCATTTTTCAAAACACCTATGAGCTTTTTAAAAACACAATCAAAAATCGATTTAGGCTTACTTCATTAAAGGAGCAGGCTGCAACCTATTGAATTTTCTTTGATTTATGTTTTATTCACTTTTGCCCTACCTTATGACGGTAGAATCGTCCACAGTTAGATTCTATTAGAGCTATCTTTATGAACGCAACGTCATAAAGTAAACAATGAAATGTATTAATAAAATAGGTCTCCAATAATACTTGTTTGTGTTTACTCTATAAGCGAATGCAATTGGGGTCTCAAATAATGATCTATATGTCATTACTGTCATTTTGTCCTCTTTCCTTTTACTGCGTATCATGTATCGTGCTCGGAAGTATACCAAAATAAATTGATTATAAACATATTGGTGTTTGCATTTCTGCCTCTAATTTATCAATTCTAACCTGGTACCTAAGCACTGCCTCTTCTCTAAGAAAGTTTTACTTGCTTTACCGCACCTTAACGCGGTTTTGTGTTCATTTGTAATACTAATAATTTATACCGGTCGTTACCCTTTTTAACCCGTTAAGGTTATTTTATACCCTGTGGTTTTAACTTATCTAAGTCTTGCGAACACACATTAAATTTTAAAGCATGTTTTGGAAGGGTTAAGTTGAGATACTCAATTCTTGAAACTTGTTCATTGGCGATTCTATATTTATTTGAATTGATCGTTTTAATATAGAGTATATACTAGTGTATTCGAACGACTTGTAAAAATCCGACGATAATATACATTACAAATATCTTCCACTGAGTATTGATATGTATACGTAGTTATCTGTATTTCTTGTCAATTTTGTTAATGGTAAAAATTGTACTGAGTCCTGTTTATAGATTGTATACGTGAAAAGCCTGATATATAACGAATGGAGACTTATAATTGACAGCTTTGAGAGATCGATATTATGGAAAAACCTGTTTGAATTAATAACACTAAAGCATGTTAATAGCTACTATGCAAAAAAATATAAATAAAACCGTCACGGGACGCCAGACAAATGTGATACATCGAATTTGTTCGTATCGAACGAATCTCAAATTCTCGTATTCTCAAGTTATACTATAGGTATGCGGGCTCAGTGCGGCAAAAGAGATTGCGCATAATAACTTGCGCATGGCATTGCGTCGCCATGCCTCACATACTCGCCACGCCAATACCATTCATGCTGAAGCCAGTAGTAGCTTCAGCGTAGCTCTACCACCTACAAAAGCTAACAAACACTGAAAGGAATTTTCAAATCGGAAGAAGAGTTCCTGAGATTAGCGCGTTCAACCAAACAAACTCTCCAGCTTTATAATAACAGTAAAGATATCTACATATAAATAGAAGTCAGTTATAGTCGTGTTTGAACGCCATTACGTAGTAAAATGTTACCGGATTCAATGCGTTGCTCGACTTTAGCGAATAATTGGGACACGCTGTATATGAATAGAAGTTTCTATAGTAAATATGAAGCGGTCCACATCCGCGGTTGCACCTGCTTCACTACGACACACGTATTTATCTTATACTAGCCTCTGTCCGCAACTTCGTTCGCGTGGAATAGATACACTAACACTAACACACATCAGTTCTCAAAAGGAAAAAACATCCCGATTTTGAAACATTCTTCACCTCTGCTCCGCTCCTATTGGTCTTAGCGAGATGATATATAGCCTATAACCATTCTCGATGAATGATCTATATAAAACTGAAAGAATTATTCAAATCGGATTAGTAGTTCCTGAGATTACCCCCTATAAAGTCACAACATCACAAACTCACAAACTTTATCTCTTTATAATATTAGTATAGATATAATATATGATTAATAAGTTAGCTTCTTAGGTATATATGTACATACCTATTTTTACATTGAGGCACTATTTATGTCATATTCAATTTCATATTAATAACACGCAAGTTCTCCTTTCGTCGACTATTGTAATTATGTGTATCCTTTACTTTAATTACGGTATCTTTGTCCAAATGTATTTCTAGGAGTGATTTAGGTACACAGATATAACCGTTACAATATCCGCTCCCTTTCAATTCAATAAACATTAATATTTCCCCATTTTTAGAACACAAAAAAAATCAAACAAAACTAGTTTGAACAAAAAATAGTTCTGAATATTTTATCCATTTGAATACACTATCCGTGTATTATTTAGTTTGTTTCAACGTGTTTTTTTATGAAATCGAAATTCAAATACCAGTAGCTCGTTCGACCGTTAAATGGGTAAGCAAAAAAAATGGATAACAAAGAACCACATAATCCGGGAATCGAATCCAGCAGCATTATTACCTGCGGCTACACATTTCGATCACAGAAGTCATTATGTTGTCATCATCCGGCATCCAATTTCTTGAAATTGTTATATTATAATACTAGCCTCTGGCCGTGACTTCGTTCGCGTGGTATAGTTCCTTTGGGCTAACGCTGACACGCAGCAGAAGCTCACAAGAGGAAAAAAACTCAAATTTTTAAACATTCTTCATTGGTGCTCCACTCCTATTGATCTTAGCGTGATGATATATAGCTCACAATCATTCTCGATGAACAATTGAAATTTTTTTTCAAATCGGACCAGATTACCCCTTATAACGTCACAACGTCACAAACTCACAAACTTTACCTTTTTATAATATTAGTATAGATGTAATGTTACAGGAAACGGAATGTTTGGTCGGTTTTTATATTATTGGGTTTTGATAAAAAATAATGATTAGGATTGAATTTTTATTATCGTTAGAGAGAGGGGCTGTCTCATTAAGTATGTTGATTTATTGCTTTTAATTATTACTAGCTTCCCGCCCCGATTTCGACCAGTTCGATAATATCGAAAAATATGACTTTCTGTCCCTCTACAGCCATCAGAAATACGATACTTATCGTAGTAGTGGTAGAGCCAACTGTAGCTATTACTGATTTCAGCATGAATGGGTCAGCTCGACCGGGGTAGTACCACCCCGACCTACAGAAACACTGAGCAACAGCTTGCATTGTTGTGTTGCACTTGCACGGCGATGATTAATTAATATCAAGTGACCCATCTGTTAGTTTGCCTCTTATGATATAAAATTAAAAACATTATCAACCCGTAGGAAACCCCTTGTAGCTCTAAAGGCTTCTTCCCGGAGTAAGGTGTGGGCATAATCACCACACCAATCCGTCATGTACTGGGGATTTCGAGGCTCTGAGAAATCCACAGTTCTATATTTTCTTGCATATAGTAGTACTACAAGAACATTTCTCAGGCTTAGATCTTCTTCACCGTCAGTCGATAGCGCTACCAATTTAAATTAGTAAATATGCGTGACTTCCGAAACATTCCTTGAAACATGCTAGGTTTTAAGCCTGCAAAAATCGGATTAATAGTCGACGGATCAAAGCAGTCGACCACTACGACTTACCATTACAATAAAAGACCATGTAATTAAATGGAATATTAATTGAACTATTGACCCATAGTCTGTTGATATTTTTAAAGATTTCACTTCTGTCTTACTCACTTACTCGCTATTTCCCATCATAATTTTATATCCACGTTTTTCACTCCTACATACGACTTTTCATATAATCTCTTTTATACAAATCTTGTCCTGACAGTTACAAACATCAAAAGAAGAATTACCCAAATACGCGCAACCATTCTAAAGTATTGTGCTTAATGCATTTTGCAATTGAAATTTTTATCACCTGAATTTTCGGTGAAGGAAAACGTCTTAATCAAACCGCTAAGATAATAAACATTAGGAAATGCCAACAAACACCCTCGGGTTGCAAAACCATCACGAAGTTGCACTTCAGAACCAAATTACAGTTTTAGGTTGACTATGGTCAAACGATAAATGCATAATACAGTAATTTGGTGAAGCTGTTAAGACCTTGCTAGGTTAATAGCGTTGTCAATTCGAGAAAAAAAAACAGATAAAGATAGGTAGCCAGTACTGAATATTTGGAAAATTCCCTACCATCATCCCTTCATCCCTTCACCAACAGCCCAAGCTTTTTTTATGGTTCGAACATACATCCATGGACACTGTATCCGCACATTACAACAGAACCATCGTAGGTAACACCAACTGATTTATGTTTTAAAATAATAAAAGCTAGCACACATGATACCACAGTGATTATAGTAAATAAGTACAATATACGTATGCACGTAGACGAGACGGCTGAAACGTTTACGTGTGTTAAAGTTAAAGGCCGATAATTTACGACAAAACTTGATACGGTAAGGGTCGCATTGGAACGTTTTAGGGTCACCACCCATTTCGAGCTGTGGCAGTTGCGGAAGCCTAGGGTGATTGTGAGCCAATCTTTTCTAGGGTTAGTGACATACGTTCGTACGTCAAGGGTATTAGAGCAACCAACATTTCGCTCCTTGGTGTTGAATAGAATTTGGCGTGAGACATCTTCAAAATAGATCCAGGCATTATTTCATACGCATGCATCCAATGCGGTCAAGCCAACAATAAGATGTCCAAGTACACAGCTGTAAATATGGAGTATTAGAAAGGAAACGCCAGCTACATACTAATTTTGAATAAAAGAAAGCTATTACCACCAATGTCTGACCGTAGGCATCCAACTTAGAAGGATACGCGGTAAGGTAACACGCTTCACTCGATTATTTCTTCCAATCCAGCTAAGCCAAGAGGAAATAAGTCAAGAGTCCCGTTTCTTTATTAAACTGGTTTAGTCGACTCGGAAACATTTGGGGTCAGAGGATCTTGTGTCAATTCGTTATGGCTGTATCTGGTACTCCGCAGAGTTTTTAGTGAGCAAGAGTGTCATTGATTACAAACTGGGTTTCAGGAAAACATTGTCTTAACTCTGCCCTGTCAATAAATTGTTGTTATTTTAATACATATATTCATTTTATAGGTGGTAGAGCTGAAGCTATAAGGGTTGGCACGCCCGGAACAGTACCACCCTCTCACAGAAAACTGACGTGAAGTAATAGTGCCTGCATGGTTGCGTTTCCATCGGTTAGTGAGATACATTTTCTCCCAACGCCTTTCCCCTTCCTCTCTCTCCTCTTCCCCACCAACAAAGGCTGGCTGACTGATTGTCCACTCAATTTTGTTACTACCAGTACAAAAATCAGTAACATTTTTTAAAATATATTATAAGGGGCAAACCTACAGACAGGTTACCTGATGGTAAGTGATCACCGCCTTCCATAGATACTAGCAACACCAGAGGAGTCGCAAGTGCGTTGCCAGACTTTTAAAAAGGGAGGGAGAGGGAAAATAATAGAGATCTCTGGAAATAACAACCCTGTCTAGACATCAATTAAACGTTTGTAAATAAGTAGTCCGGTGAAGCTGTTAAGACCTTGCTAGGTCAATAGTGTAGACAGTTCGAGAAAAAAAAGAGTTTGTAAATATAATGTGTATTGTAATACAATACGATAGAAACATAAATAAGATCAAGTTTCTAGTCCGTTATTATCGATAACTGGGTTCTTTTCTCAAACAAATGATGTGGGTCACCTGATGTTAAGTGCTCACCACCGTCCATAGACACCAGCGACACTAGAGTGCGTTGCCAGCCTGTGTTGTTGGGGATGAGAGAGGAAGGGAAAGGAAGGAGGCGGGTCTCCGCCCTCACTGAGCAAACAAAACGCAGCAATGCAAGCACTGTTACTTCACATCGGTTTTCTGTGGTACTACCCCGACCGAGCCATTCATGCTGAAACCAGTTACAGGCTTTAAATTAAATAAAGTATTTTTTATTTGATTTGACATAATTATCTCGCTTCCCTGAGAAAGAGACTACCTATGAAGGGTCTCCAATCTCTCCACACGTAAAAAAAGGGTCACCTCCCATACTGTGATTTTATCATCACCATTTTATTTAACACCTGCATACCACCGTGGTTTAAAAACCTACAATAGTCTCTAACTACTTCTTCGAAAGTAGTATAATTAATTAACTAAATAGGTTCATTTATTTTCCGAGGCAGTGTATAAAAAAACGTTGACAACCCTCGTTGCCTACGAAACTTATATACGCGCCCCATGACAATAATAGCTCTTCGAGGGTAAGGGAGTTTGCCGAGTTGAACTAACTTTGCTTTTGTGTTCAATTCACGGGTTGTTTACAAATTTTTGTCGTGCGAAAGGTGAATATGTGGTCGATTGACATTGACGGCCTTCTGTGTCGTAAGATGCGCGTTCAAAACTCGATCTGACCTGATTTTTCTCTGTTTTATGAAGCAAAGTTTATTTATTCATTACACTTTTATGTCTCAAACAATGTGCTAAATCACAACAGTATTTTTCCTTCCTTTGGGTTATGTAAATCTATGTTCTAGTGTTTTAGTTTTACCTATTCTGTACACAGTATTTTTAATTATAGTACTTGGACGACCGAACCTAGCTCGGTTCTTTAAAAAATATATTTAAATAAAAAAAAAAATCTTACGTTGCCACACAAAATTAGCATTTTTTAACAAAAAAAAAAAAAAAATTAAAGAAGGTATCTCTTTTGCTGTCACTCGGATTCTAACTGTGGTTAGACGGATTTGCGAAGCAGGCGATTTCCATCTGAGCTATTTTTGTTTTGATTGCACCGGCGAAATTTACCTTTACATTCTAGTAACACTTTTTCATTTCCTGAAAACTCAGATTTAAAAAAAGTTTTCTATTAATTAAATCTAGCTAGATCGATTTATCGTCCTCAAAAGTTAGTATGTAGGTGACATACTAACTTTCACGGAAATAGCTGACGCCGTCTCCGAGATCCTGAATATATACAAATATAAAAATATACAAGAATTGCTCGTTTAAAGGTATTAGATAGATTAGATAGATAGATACATATCAATGTAAAATTAATTGTATTATTATAATTTTTAATTTATGTATTTTCTCCATTTCGTTTATATTTGCACTACCTACTAACTTTTATTTCTGATATTATTTTTGCTTTCGAACTGACTACGCTATTGGCCTATTAAGGCCTTAACAGCTTCACCGAACTACTAAGACGAGCGCTTAAAGTACTCAGCCGATTTAATTTAGACAACTAGCTCAAGGGTGTATACAGAAGTTTATTTAAAAAAAAAAAAAAAAAAACAAATTAATACATCATAGACAATATGTTATTATATATAATCTCTGTAGCACTCACAAAACAATACCTATACCCTTTTGGTGATTTATCTTTGTAGTCCGGTGAAGCTGTTAAGACCTTGCTAGGTCAATACCATAGTCAGTTCGGAAAAAAAGGGATTTATCTATGTTGACACGCTATTTTAGATTATTCTATCTTGTTACACTGACTATTTGGCATTAAGTTTAAAACGTGTATTTGTCACACTTGACATTGGCGAAATTGCTCACATAGACAGATACCATACCGAAGAAACACATTTAAAAAGTTTGACAAATGAGGCACTAGATTAACGATACAGTGAAAACAACGTTATCATATTGTTTGTGCAAATTAGCTAAATAGCAGCTGCCCGTAACAGTAGAACCGAGCTTAGGTATCATGTGACGTACTCGCTAAGTTGTAATTTTAAACAATGATAATATGTAACGTGTGTGGCTTACAAATGACGACTTTAATGTCTAAGAAGTGTGTACTTATTGTTCTAGAAACAACATACTGTATCTACCATATTATATTTATAACTTCTGCCTGCGACTTCGTCCACATGGAATATATACTTTTTTGAACCTTCCCTAATCTAATGAAAGTAAGCAAAGTGGTTCCTTTGTTTAAATCAGGTAGCAGAAGTAGTCTTGGAAATTATAGACCTATTTCTGTACTTCCGTCGATAAGTAAAATTTTTGAAAATATAATGCTTAAACAATTAGTAGAATATTTTATACAGTGCAAAAGTTTCTAGATGGTCGACAGTTTGGTTTCACAAAATCGAAATCTACTACTGACGCCGGTGCAACGCTCATAAATCATATATTAGGGGCCTGGGAGGATTTGCAGGATGCAATTGGTGTGTTCTGCGATTTATCTAAGGCATTTGATTGCGTTGACCATAGTACGCTTATTCTTAAATTAAAACATTATGGTATTTGTAGATCTTCTCTCGACCTTCTAGTCTCTTATTTAAAAGATCGCTGTCAAAAAGTTAACATTCATGGGGTAACCTCAGCGGGATCATTTGCGCGAATTGGTGTACCACAGGGGTATATTTTAGGGCCATTCTTGTTTTTAATAAATATAAACGATCTACCGCTAGTGGTTAACAACTCTGCTGACATGGTGGTGTTTGCGGATGTACTTTTTTAATATTTACTTCTCTAATATTTAGGATAGATTCAGAGGTTGGGCATCTGAATAATACTTTAAATGAAATTTGTCATTGGTTTGCGTTGAATACGTGCGTGAAAGCGTGTATACGTGCTCGTGTGTGGAGGTGATATGTGTAATGTGTACGCAAGGATGTAAGATTTTGTATCATTGTATCGCGTGAGCAGCGTACTCAAGGGCTCCACGCTGAGGGAACGGACCTAGGCTTGAGCCGCCACCGAGGGTGGCCTAATCTGGTATGATTTGGTGCCGTTTTCTTCAATAGTTCTCTTGTTTGATATGGAAACGAGTAGCTAATGGAGCATATTTACAACAAATTATTACCATAAATAATAATGCCACAAATATTTTTAGCAAGAAAACGGGAGCAAATGAAAGATCATAATTATTTGTGTTAAAAAAAAACATAATCGTTACTTTTTAACAATAAAAGTATTAAAGTAGTAATGCTCGAAATCATTATGGCAATAAATATTAAATTGAACTTCGAAAGCTTAACATCTGTGACCGATGAAACAAGAAATAATATAATCATTCAGTCCCTTGAGGCGGCCATGTTTTTTGGGTTCTTTTTATGTAAACAGGTTTTGACTTCGGCCTCGTAGTATGGGAACGAGGTCTCCGGACAACAGGTGTTACGCTACTGATCGAATCCCTTTGTTTCGTTTTTTCTCTTTCGCTTTTAGAGATCCTTAGATCTTTTTTTAATCATTGGAGTCTTGATACCTCACTACATATTTTTAAACAAAGTCACGTCTGTCTGTATGTTCGCGATGAACTCATAAACTACTAAACGGATTTCATGCCTTTTTCACCAGTAGATAAAAAATCATAAGGAAGGTTTAGATATATTATTAAGGTTTTTTTTTTATTATCAGGACAACGTTCGCCGGGACCACTAGTTTATAATAATTTAAGAAATAAAATTGTAAATGTTATAGCTATCAGTTTTTTGAACAAGAAATTCAAATACAAATTATTTTGAAAGTATTGTATTAATAATTTCAGGATTTATGTTATAAATTATGTGACTTCATACCAAAATAAATATACATTTATGTTAAAAAACTCCTTGTACCTTATTATTTTTATAGTTTAAAAGAAAGACATATTCTATGTCATTGCGTTTGTATGACAGTAAACGAAAAAAAAATCTTTCAGTAGTTTTTGAGTTTATCGCGAACAGAAAGGCCCGTCTTAAGTACGAGAGAAAAGTACATAGTAATTATACGACTTTATTAGTAACTAGCTTACATCACGTTCCACGCGGAAGAAGTCGCGGACACAGGTAATATTAAATAAAACTTTATACGGAACTCTCTGAAAAACAGTAATCACCCTTAACGCTTTCTTTAATGTACTTTATAAAGGAAAGTTGATTTAGGACGAAATCTGTACTGTGACGAAATATTGTTCGGCGTCGAACATATCAAAGCTCGGGTGTGACCAATTTGTTTGTGTTAACATTTATTGGAATAACCTTTTTAGTAGGTAAAGGCAATAAAACGACTAATTACTTGCTCATTCATTACGAAGTACCATTTACAATTATTTCTACCGTAAGTGGCATTTTATGGGTCCTTGCGAATGAGTAGGCAAAGTTTTTAGAAATCCGGTATCTTTACTCTGTCCTCCCAATATATTCTTGAATAGCCTCTGCCCGCGACTTCGTTCGCCTGGAATAGTTACTTTGGGCTAACGCTAACGCTTCCTCTCAAGAAGAAAAAAAGCGATTTTGAAACATTCTTCATTGCTGCTCCACTCCTATTGGTCTTAGCGTGAGGATATATAGCCTATAAACCTTTCTCAATAAATCTATACTGATATTATAAAAAGGTAAAGTTTGTGACGTTGTGATGTTATAGGGAGTAATCTCAGGAACTACTAGTCTGATTTGAAAAATTCTTTCAGTGTTATATAGCTCATTTATCTTTATAGGCTACATATATCACCACGCTAAGAACAATCGGAGCGGAGCGCCAATGACAAATGTTCCAAAATCGGGATTTTTTCCTCTTGAGAGCTTCCGCTGCGCGTTAGCGTTAGCCGAAAGTAACTGTTACTATACGAACGGAGTCACGGGCAGAGGCTAGTGAGCTATATAATGCTGAAAGAATGTTTTAAATCGGATCAGTAGTTCCTGAGATTAACTCCTACAATGCCACAAACTGACAAACTTTACCTCTTTATAATATTAATGTAGATAACAGCATTATTTACAAGGATAAAAATTCAGAAGAAGTCGCGGGCTGCCACTAGTTATTAGATATTCTCATAGATTGACTTCTGTTTTCAATTGTATCACTACATAGTGATAGAATCATAACTGATAGTAAAAATAATGCAAAAAAAAATCGAGTCAGTCGTAAGGCCTGACGAAAGAAGTGAAAACTCAAAACAATGGCATAACTTTGTTTTCTTTTGAATTAAATAAATTATAATATGAATTATTTATATTCCATAATTTGCATATAGAAATTATTAATATTAGTGTGATTTAACAACAATTAATACAGTTTACACATTTTATACAGTATACGGATTGATTAAACGTTGATTGAACATACAAACACAATATCAATACAAAGTATATACACATATATATATATTAAATGTATACAGGCTGCCGTACTACGCGTTACTCTTATGACGTAATCGGTCGGTCACGCTTACTAGCATGTCATTACACGAAATCATAAGTTTATCTCCCGATAAAAATAGCGCTCAACGTAAAAAGTTTTCACTTCAAAAATAACTGTCATGGTGTCATACAAGCAACTGGGGTTACACGAACTCCCTGGTGATAGCAATTCAGTCCGGTATAGACTGATGATCTCTATTTAAAATAAAGCATAAAAACATCGCGTGACACAGGCCATTATGGACTTCGGGCATCGAGACGCGGTTATGAATGTATGCCATATAATTTGTATGACAATAACTTTAATGTCCCCTGGACAATGTCATGCGTATATTTAAGCTACAGTTCTTGTTAACCGTTTCAATGATTTCTGTCTAAAAGTATATACAGACAATGAAATTATTACTTAAAAATAAATCGACTAAAATGAGTCTTATAAAAGCAAAAAAAAAAACTGAGTCGTCACGGGACACGTGGCAGGTGTGAAACATCGAAATTGTTTAGTCTAAGTTATATGCATAAAAGAACAGATTACGACACGAATCAACTATGGCGTAATGAAAAGATAATGCATTATTAATTTGTCCCATAAAATAATTACTATTTATTTATTACATAAATATTCATTTTTATTATTTTTTAACGTAGTAAACAACACTGTACACACTATAGGTGTGCGAGCTCAGTGCGGCAAGAGAGGTGCGCACAATCGCTTGCTTTGGCATCGCGTCGCCACGACTTGCACACATCGACATTTCAACATAGTTTACCCCCGCCTATAGATGTTTCACGTAAAAAAGTGCGTGTACCAATGTTTACACTAGGTGGAAGTGAATCTTCTTTGAATTATATCTATTAAATGATATATATGAGATTGCACATAAAGTATGTACTATACGAAGTCATTTAGTTTAAAGACTTAAAAACATTGACCCATTTTGGTATATAATAGACCTAGCCATACACTTACACATACACACAAATAAATACATTACGATTCACGTATAATATTAAGTACAGGTACACAGAATTTTTTCTAAATTTTGTCGACTGAGATTGGTTAAAATTCACCCATAGATGATTAATATTTCTTATCGATTTAGATATTTTTTAAATTACTATTAATTTTTGAATATTTTGACGCTGTATATGTTGTTATTTCAACAGCCCATCGCTAAAACAGATTGACCAGTATTTTACAACTCTTAAATGCATTACTTCAATGCAAAAATATCGTATATCACTTACCGTTTCCTAAGTAAACTTAGGCATCCAATTTACTTAATATTCGCACTTAACATATCAAAGTGCATTTAAAAAAACAATTCAAAATTCATTCAATGTCACCACACAAATAAAAAAACAGGATAGATATGCAATTAAAAAAACACGATCGGAATATTTACGTCATCAGAGAATCGATTCTTAACGGATCAAGCGACCGCGAGGCGCGATGCTCAACAGACTACTACAGTCCGGATGAAAATGTTTTCCCGCCCTCGCTCCATAGAATATACGTAGGCAGATGTGTCAATTTTGTTAATTTTTAATACATTACGGCATTACGTCATTGTTTATGTCCGTGAAATGTCAGTTTTAATCATTATTTTCCGTTATATTCATTCCTAATGGGAATATTTAGATATACATAGTTATGTTCGCGGCTTCGCTCGCCCCCTTTCAATATGTGTTGTAACGTAGATGACTTAATCATTATTTATATTAATATATAAAGCTGAAGAGTTTGTCTGCTTGGTTGAACGCGCTAATCTCAAAAACTACTGATCCGACTACAAAAATGCTTTCAGTGCTAGATAGCTCATTTATCGAGGAAGGAAATAGGCTATATCAATACGCTATGGCTAATAGGAGCGGAGCAGCAATGAAGTATGTAATGGGAGTTTTTTTTTCTTTTTGAGAGCTTCCGCTGCGTTAGCCCAAAGTAACTATAGTGATAAAACCGCTTATGTAACTCTTTTGGTTTGGTAATTATCGAGATCAAACAAATAAAGCTACCGAAACACTTGCAGGCCGGCATGATAGTCGTGACTGTCGATAGATTAAGGATTTATCTATTGTTGCCGTTATTTATGGACTGCACTGGGTTTACAGTGAAGTATCCTTGTCAAGCCCCTATTAAAAAACACTAGGAAGAATCAAACTCACTAATACCCGGTATTTGAGATACTCGGTTAAACTAACTATAGTTATTAACTCTAAAACAAAAATATTTTATTAAGTTTAGGCCCTTATAAGGCATTTATGAACGTTAAAAACTACCACCGGTTCGGAAAACAACCCAGCCATCGAGAAGAACCGACAAGAAACTAGATCAGGTACATTTTTTACATATATTTCCAATACATCATAATATAGCTTATAGTGGATGCACAGAGAAGAGTCAATTATGAGGACTCAACAAAGTTATCCATTAGATATACTGTCAAATGGCCTATTGAGTTTTATTGACATCTATCGTATGACTAGCAGTTCCAGTTCCGGGGTTTTTGCATAAAAATCTTCTCCTCTTAATATCAAACATAACAATAAAAGAATTAGCCAAATCGGTTCAGCTATTCTCGAGATCTGCGCTTAGCAACACATTCAGCGATTCATTTTTATTATCTATACTAATATTATAAAGCTGAAGAGTTTGTTTGTTTGTTTGTTTGGTTGAACGCGCTAATCTCAAAAACTACCGGTCCGATTTGAAAGTTTCTTTTAGTGTTAGATAGCTCATTTATCGAGGATGGCTACATATCATCACGTTAAAACTAATAGGAGCTGAGCACTAATGAAGAATTTCTCAAAATCGGGCTATTTTGGAAGCTTCCTCTGCATGTTAATGTCAGTACTATATGCGTTGCTATGGTAACGCGATAATATTCTATCGCAAATATTTTCATGGTTTATTTTGTGTTCCTATTCAAAAAGTTTATTCTACGTTAGTTTTGTTTACAATTTTTAATTATACGTGTTACATTTATATCGCAAACATTTCTAAAGTTTATTTTGTGTTACTATTCAAAAACTTTAGTATTAATAATATTCGTCCAATAAGACAGTCGAAGGAATTAACCCATACAGCCAATTCTGAAGTTGTCAAAATAGGTAGTTTTCTTCTATGTCCAAGTTAATGTAAAGGTATAAGCGCCAAATCCTCTATATCATATTTCATAAATTTTTATCTTCTTAATTTCAAGACCACAGAATTCATGCTCCGTGGTATTATTTTTCATTCATTTCTTTTATGCACAATAAACGAACCATATTACATAAAACGTCACCAATTTAACACAATATAGAGGCAAGTAGCACAAGTTTTTGAATAAAATATAATATCCACTACATGACAGACTGAAATCCCGCCAAAAACTTTATTCTACGTTAGTTTTGTTCCCAATTTTTGATTTGTGATATATTACGTATTATAAAAGTAAAGTATTTTATATCAAAATAAATACTTTTTGGTGAATAAATATTTCTGTGATGCTACAAATATAAACATTTTTTTAAATTCTGTCGATATGTCTGTTTTTTTATTTGTTTCGGGTAATCTCCGAAACGGCTGAACCTATTTGAACAGTTTTTTTCTTAGAAATGACTTCGCTATTGATCTAGCAAGGTCTTAACAGCTTCACCGGACACAAGTAATATTTGAACGGGAATTTTACGGGCAAATAAGTAACTAATTAGCTGTTTTATTTTAAGCTAGCGGGTTCAGCAGACGTTGCCCGCTCTGATAATAAGACAAACTATACCTAAACTCTGCCCAAGAATCATTTTATATATTAGTGAAAACGACATGAAAATGCGTTCTGTAGTTTTTGATCTTATCGCTAACATACATATAGACAGACGTGGAACAGAATTTTGTTTTACATTATGTAGTGATGAACTGTTATCCGTGCACTCATCTGTGTGAAATTAATCAAAAATATGTTGTTCACTGTAAACATGCGCGTGTGACGTGCGCTGTAATGGACTCCAAGAATAATGATACTTACAAATATTTTTGAAAGAGTATTATTGTAATTTACATTAGATGTGTGATCAATTTTTTTGATTAAATTTATCCAATGTATTAAAAAAACGCATGCGAAGCTACTACATTATATGGTTAAAAACGCAATTTGACTAGTTATGGAATCGATAACGCTATTGAACAGATAAACTACAATAATTAAAGTACCTCAGAAACCGGGCATAAATTTGTTGTTTTTACTCTAATTGCAAAACCTGTAGTGATTTTATATTATTTTTAAACGTATAATTTTAAATACTATCCGGATATACAAAACTGTATGTTTCCAATAATAATGCAAGCAATAAGCACTTAGGTAATAAAATTGAACCACAAAATTAATATTTATACAATATCGTATTTAGAACCCTCTAGAACAATATTATTGCGAGGATAAATAACTACAGACGCGTCAATTCTAATTTTATATCATCGTATAAGTTTGTTTACTCGAAACTCTACCTTTAATGGCTTATAAAAGCTCTGCAGTTACAGACGACAGGGACGGTTTGATATATTCAGTACATTAGAATGAGATAGCAAATATGCATGTCTCACAGATGAGGTAGTCTTGTGGAGTTGATATTCCTTGTAATTTACTGTAAGCGAAATATACTGTTATGAGTTAAAGAAGTGTACCTAGCTCGGTTCTTTAAAAAACAATTTTAAATAAAAAAAAATAGGTTTGCCTTATAAAATTAAAAAAAAATTACAAAAAAAAATTAAAAAATATATGTCTTCTGCTATCACTCGGATTCAAACTGGGGTTATATTCGAAGCAGCCGATTTTCATCTGAGCTATTTTTGTTTTGACAGGGCCGTCGAAATGTAGCTTTATATTCTAGCTATATTTTTTCATTGCCTGAATATTCAGTTAAAAAGTTTGCTATGAATGAAATCTAGCTAGATCGATTTATCGTCGCCGAAACTACATACTAAGTTTCACGGAAATAGATGACGCTGTTTCCGAGATCCTGAATATATACAAATATAAAAATATACAAGAATTGCTCGTTTAAAGATATAAGATATATATAGATAGGTTTATTAAATATGATTACAATTCTATATATGCATTTTTTATTATCTTATAACATATATATACTGTATTAATTTATAATTTACTAGCCTCTGCCCGCGATTTCGTTCGCGTGGAATAATTACTTTGGGCTAACTAACGCTAACAAGCAGCGGACGCTCTAAAGAGGAAAAAAACCCCGATTTTTAAACATTCTTCATTGGTGCTCCGCTCCTATTGGTCTTAGCGTAATGATATATAGCCTATAGCCATTCTCAATAAATGAGCTATATAACATCGATAGAATTTTTCAAATCAGACCAGTAGTTCCTGAGATTACCCCCTACAACGTCACAAACTCACAAACTTTACCTCTTTATAATATTAGTATAGATATATTAAACGTGCGAAGCTGCGTATAGAGGCTAGTTGACAATAAAAAAGACGTTTTTGCATCGATACACGATATGTCTGTCCGCTAAAATATGTCGATCATTCAGTAACACGCATTGAGTACTCATGGTCTAAAGCAAGACTAGTCATCGTTCAGTGCAAATGAATGCAAAAAAATATATATTGACTCTTCTAGAATGACGTCCGTTAACATTCCAACGTATGGGAAAATAATCGAGTTGTTTGCGCATCGTTCGAAGCTATCTCGAACCTGCAATACATAACGCGAGAATAGGCAATATCGTATGAACGCCTTCTTAAGAAAAAAACTCAGCCTTTCGCTATACAAGGTCGTTTAGTGCGCTCAGTATACTGACAGATTACAGATAAATCAACATTTTTTTTTAAATATATAATTGAGCGATCAGCTTTTCTTTTATTAATACCTAGTTATATTTTACAAACAATACAATAGCGAAAGTCATATAGATTTTTTTTATTTAATCATAATGTGTTTCGGAAAGACTCGTTTCACCATGAATGGGTCGGCTCGCTCGGGATACTACCACAGACCTACAGAAACACAAACGTGAAGTAACAGTGCTTGCATTGTTGCATTTTGTTCGGTCAGTGAGGGTGCCATTGGCCCACCTCACCTCACCTTCTCCCTCTCCTTTTCCCTTCCTCCCCCCACTCCTACCCTCCCCCAATATAGACTGGCAACGCACTTGCGACTCCCCTGGTGTTGCAAGTGTCTATGGACGGTGGTGATCACTTAACATCAAGTGACCCACCTATACGTTTGCCTCCTATGATATAAAAAAATAACTCGACCCAAAGAAATACCAACGTAAAGCAACAGTGCTTGCATTGCTGCGTTTCGCTCGGTCAGTGACAGTGCCGGAGGCCAATCTCCCCACCTCTTCCCTCATGTTATACAGGTCTGTATATGTTCCCGATACATACAGAAAATATTTTTGTGGATTTCAAAATTCATTGAATGAAATATAGTAAATTCAAGTGCTTTATTAATTACATTTTAATATTAGTTATTAGGATTCAGAATAGCACAAACGTATGAGTTACTATAACTTTTAAAACCCCCTAGTTCATTAGACTTTATACTATAATAATTTTCTATATCTGAATCGAGGATATATATAGGCGCAGTATCAAACATTACTGACAACGGAAACAACAACATTATTTACCTGTCTCATTCATTTAGTATGCTTTTAATGTTAATTTATAATAGAAACATATTTTTTCAGCTGCGCAGTTAAACGATATTTCAGACCAGATAGCTTCTTAGCCTATACCAAGATCAAATACGCTGATGTGTAGAATATTGCTGT
The DNA here is from genome assembly GCA_014332785.1 of Antheraea mylitta. NCBI lineage: Eukaryota > Metazoa > Arthropoda > Insecta > Lepidoptera > Saturniidae > Antheraea > Antheraea mylitta. The sequence continues at coordinate 6,060,986 of JACEII010000007.1, read as the reverse complement.
CACTTATGAGATGGATCAGTCAAATATCAGTTGGCCGCTCTTGACTCCATTGAGCGTCGTGCTCGTCAGCTTGTCGGTGATGAAGCACTTTGGGAGACAAGAATGCTCAGTTTTGAGGATCGACGGAAAGTGGTCTGTCTCTAAGTGTTTCAATTAGAGAATGTGCACAGAAATTATATAATATAAGTGCACCATCCCCATTCGATCAGAGGACGACTATACGCCGTGACGGTTTCCACCCTTACGGTTGGTATTCCCGTAATTCGTACGAAGCGTTTTTCTTCCTCATTTATTATACGTACGGCTAAGGAGTGGAATTCACTCTCGGCGTCTGTCTTCCCGTCATCCTATAACTTGGGACTCTTCAAGAGTAGACCGAACAGGCATCTAGTGGGTAAGGACGATACATCAACAACCTCATCATTACTTACGATCAGGTGAGTTTGGGCGAAGTGCGTACCTGTTGAACATTAAAAAAATAAATAGATACCGTTCTGCAGTATATAGCATTTATGGTTATACTAAGACTTTGCACCTGCAACTACGCCGTAACGTGAAAAAGCTTGATCAGCGACTAGTGTGCGAGCGAGAAAAATACATCAACGCTAACTTAAGAAAAGGACGTAACAATGTATCGTTTATCCATATTTACTGATAATACGTTGGAAGTAACTACAAAATAAAGTAATACAGATTCTACACTCGCTAATGAAAAAAATTAAACGGTATCATATAAAGCAGTGTTAAATTTTCTAGTAATATTATGAAATATACACACTATTTTTGACGGGGAATGTCTAATAAAGCAAATGTGGGTAAAATCGAGTGAACATACTGTAACTGAGAAATTAGTTTTAAGCGCCATCTATCGGGCCCTTCTTTGTACTAAATTGTTAAATGAAAATTTTTGATGCTTATATGTTATCAAATAAATTTGTTTCGAACGACATCTACATTCAAGTTCTTTGGAAATTTTAAATTTAACATTTTTAATTTTGGAAGTATTTCGATACTATGATCTTTTCAGCATTTCCGACCAATTAACTATATTTATAGACATTGACAATTATTTTGTTGGTAGCCGTTTGATTAATTACAGAAATATCTTAATAACAATCAATTTCAGTAAAATTAACATATGTCTGTCATCTAGAATAGACTATTTCATTTATTTTTTTAATTATTATAAGTACATATTATAAGCCTAATACCTCTACCACGTTTGTCTGTGTGTTCGCGATTAACTCAAAAACTATTAAACGGATTTTCATGTGGTTTACTCCAGTAGATAAAATGAGGAATGTTTAGGTATATAATTTATCGAGGTTTTTTTATTATTATCAGAGTGAGACAACATCCGCTAAGCTAACTAGTTTTATCGAGAACTCGAATTCCGTACAACATTCGCAAATTCGCAAGTTTTTCTATCTATAGACTATGGTATGTCAAAAATAGCATGCGAATATAAAGTACTTTATCACGAACCATTAATATCCTTCTGGAATCATTTCCGACGTTTGATACTTAAAAATAGCCACCCCTACTACACTTCTAAAGCCGTTATGAATTAAAAAGGGAGACGTTCTATGAGGGACCGCCTGTAGCAGTCCTACAAAAATGTTAGTAATTCTGTAAAAAACTGTTCTTTTTCACAACCATTTATTTTCAAGTTTTCAGCCACAAATAATATAGTAATTTAGTACCTGAAACACCCAGCCTAGTTCAGTTCATTAAGTATACGTTAAATATAAGTACACAAGACATAACTACTTCGTAAGTGCTCAAGTATGCCATAAATTTATGTAACTCTTATTCCAACGGTACAAAAATTTCTTCTACTCTTTTGTTAACAAGTGTCATTTTTATCGATGTTAAACATCTATAAACGGAGGGTAAACCTGATTGTTGGCGTGGCGACGTAAAATACGAACATTGCACTATTAAGGAAATACTCAAAAACATTTGCAGCCCTATCTTGTAGGCTACTTGTTTTACCAGTGTTACGCGGCACGCGCCGACGACCTAGCGCCCTTTGATAAATGTCGACAAATACACCGCCCCAGCGCTTAGTTCAATTTTTGTATTTAATAAAAATGAATATTTATGTAATAAAATAAATAAACAGTCATTATTTTAAGGAACTAATTTGTATTTTTTTTTTACTTTATCTTTTCATTATGCCATAACTGATTCCTGTTGTAATATGTTGTTTTACGCATATAACTTATACAAAACAATTTTGATGTTTCACATCTGTCAGGCGTCCCGTGACGGCTCAACTTTTTTCTAGTGTACGGTATTCGATTACATTCCAAGCAAACAGTCTAATATAGCACGCAATTCCTTTGAACTTTGTCAACAACATCGTTTACTCTGATCAATTCATAACATATCAAATATACATGAATATTCGTGTTTGTCTGCTTTATTTCTACTCGAACAAAAGGTTGATGATAAAAAAGGACGATTATATATCACCTTTATAACATTTTCGTCGCAAAAAGTAACAGTTCGAAATCAAGTGAAAAGCGGACGACAAGCGTTTTCCTTTCCTCCCTTTAACAACTGTAACCGCTTTCATGAATTTATGGCTTTAGAATTAATAGAAATGGCAATTTATATTAAACTAGCGATTCCGGCGGACATTGCCCCGCCTCGATAATAAAAAAAATTGAGCCGTCACGGGACGCCTGGTAGATGTGAAACATCGAAATTATTTTGTATAAGTTATATGCCTAAAAGAACAGATTACGACACGAGTTAGTTATGGCATAGTGAAAAGAATAAGCATTACAAGTTTGTTCCATAAAATAATGACTGTTTATTTATTTTATTATATAAATATTCATTTTTATTAATTACAAAAACGTAACTAGGCGCAGGTGCAGTGTGTTTGGTGGTATTTATCAAAGGACGCTAAGTCGTTGGCGCGTATCATTAGTGATTTGTAAAAGGAGTGACCGATTAAACAATTTGAATCTTATGTTTATACATATAGGGTTGCAAATGTTTTTGAGTATTTCGTTGATAGTGCAAAGTTCGTGTATTGCATCGTCACGCCAACAATCAGGTTTACTCTCCGCCTATAGATGTTTTTTTTTTTAGTTTGTTTATAGCGGCTTTTATTCCACAGATCATATCAGCCCCATTGTTCCCCAATCTTTCTTGCTCTATCATTAGAGTCAAGAGAGTCGATGCAATTCTTAGCACACTCCATCATCAAGTGACACACATCCTCAATTTTTCTTCATACATCGCAGTTAAGAGATTCAACTTCCTCATTAGGTATGCAAAACTTCTCAATGTATACTGCCCCGAACGGAGTCTTAAAGCTACTTTAACATATTGTTGGTGTAGGTTACATTTATTAAACCTATATAAAAGTAAATAAAGAGAGTAAAAAAAAATAAAGAGGCTGACACTGTATTGTTTTATACCAAATACCTTTTTCCTCATTTCTGACATCCAAATATTATTCCCAATTATTATAAATACTTCTCAATAATTAACTTTAACTTGTTTTACTGCACCATGCGTCGACCCTAATTTTGTGCCTATAGATGTTTTATAAAAAAAAAAGAAAATCCGTTGAGGAACAATGTAGAAAAATGTTTTTAACTATTAAAAATCAAATATAACACAATAAACAAAAAAATAATATTTAGACCACTGGTATATCTATAACTTTATAATGTCTATGGACTACGTGAAACGGAAATCACAGCCGGTACAAGTTTGAATTATGATAGTTTTTGCGAATCCCTCGCCCAACGTTTATTAGGTGTAAGATGAACGTTCACTTGAAAATCCCAACCCATTTTTGTACAGGAGTATATTACTAGTAGTAAAAGGTGATAATAGATGTTATATTATTTTGTAGGTGGTAGAGCTACCCTAAAGCTATTACTAGTATCAGCAGGGTTGGGTCGGCTCGCCTGGAGTAGTACCACTCTCTCCGAAAACCGACATGAAGTAGGTGCTTACAGCTAACAGCTGTTGCGTTTCATTCGGTCAGTGAGAGCGCTGGAGGTCTACCTTCCCTCTCCCCTCCCACGTTCCTTTTCCCCTCCAAACACAGGCTGACAACGAATTTGCGACTCCCCTGGTGTTGCTAGTATCTATGGTCGGCGATGATCACTTAACATCAGGTGAACTGCCATTTCGTTTGCCTCCTATGATGTAAAAAAGGAAATACTGTTAAATTCTATGTAAGTTTGTTCTTTAATGACACTCGTAATTATGTTGGTAACTTCATTTTATAAAGCGACTAGCCCTGCCCGTAATTTCGTTCGCGTAGTAATAGATACTTTGGGCGTTAGCTAACATGCAACGGAAGATCTGAAAAGGAACAATTCCCGACTTTGCAAACATTTTTCATTGGTGCTCCGCTCCTAATAGTCTTAGCGTGATGATATATCGCCTATAATTTTTCTCGATAAATGAACTATATAACACACTGAAAGAATTCTTCAAATCAGACCGTAGTTCCTGAGATTATCCACTACAACGTCACAAACTCACAAACTTCACCTCTTTATAATATTAGTATAGATGATAGCTTAGTTGATAGACGCAGGATCGAATGCATGCAAAGGATTCAGAACTTCTGGTGAAGAAAAACATCGTAAAAACCGTATTAGGACTTTTCTACGTTGCCTGGTTCTCTTTATCTTTTTTCTCTTTATATTTAAGTTGAAAATACGTCGCCAAACGCCTGTCTAGAAATGAATGAACATTTACTCAAAAAGAAAGAAAAGCATAAAAACAATACAAATGAACTATTTAACCGTTAGAACAATATATATATATTTATTTTAATGAGATAATACTATAGTACAATCTTTATATCTAATTTTAGTTGTCAATATGTTTTTTTTTACTTCATTTTTGGCAATCAATCTTTCCAATTATTATTGCCAGTATCACGTAGTCAATAATATATTAAGCATCATGCGATCATTTCAATATTAAGCGTCGTGTGAATCAATATTCTAACAAGATGGTGGATTGTTTCTTTATTTTAGTTTCCCTTCCAAAGAGTTTTGTGGCATCTTAGAATTTCATGGTCCGTGGTATTATTATCCATTCACTTCACTTATGCACAATAAACTAACTATATTAAGTAAAACACCACCAAATTTTCACAATATAGAATCAAATAACACAGGATTATGAATAAAATATAAAATCCACTACATCACAGACTAAAATCCCGCCAAAAACTCTGCCAATATGTTATTAGTCGAGAAAAAATAACAAAATGTTAGATCCTTTGTTATTTGATTATATATTGTGAAATATTGTGTTAGTCGAGAAAAAATAACAAAGGATCTAAAATTACATAACAGCGCCATCTAGTGACGTATGACATAACAAAAACATTAATAATAAATTCTTTAAAAAATAGATAACAAATCAGTTTAGTTTTTGGCGGGATTTTAGTCTACCATGTAGTGAATTTTAGATTTTTGATTCATAATGTTGTGTTATTTGACTTTATATTTTGTATATTTGGTGTTTTTTTACGTAATATAGTTAGTTTATTGTGCATAAGTGAACTGTGAAGTGAATGGAATATAATACCACGGAGCATGACATTCTGAGATGTAGCAAAAACCCCCTGGAAGGTTCTAACAAGGGATCCACCATTTTGTTATAATATTGATTCACACGACGCTTAATATTGAAATGATAGTACGACGCTTGTAATATTATTGACTACGCGACAATGGCAGTAATAATCTGAAAGATTGTTTGCCAAAAATAAAGTAAAAAAAAAAAACAAAGTAGTAAAACAATTGGAGTTTTTGGCGGGATTCTGGTCTCTCTTGTAGTGGCTATTATATTTTATTCATAATCTTGTGTTATTTGACTCTATATTGTAAAATTGGTGGTGTTTTCCATAATACAGTCTGTTATTTTGCTTACTTAAGTGAATAGAAATAACACCACGGATCATTAACTACGAGATGCCACAAAAACTCCCTGCAAAGTTCTAAAAAGGGAGCCACCATCTTGTGTGAACATTGAAATAATCACACGACATTTCTAATATTATTAATTACTCGATAATGGTAGTAATAATCTAGAACATTGATTACCAAAAATAAGATAAAAAATTAAACGAAAACACTGCAGTTGATCGTTTACTGAACCAAAACCAAAAGAATAGTAATAGCAGATAAGTATATACGTTCAATAAGGAATACCTGGATAATTTAATGTTCGTCAGAATCCAGCTGTAATGTAAGTTTATTCTTAGTATCCAAGGAGGTCGTATGACAGGTACTAAATTGGACTAAATAGCTCAGAGCTTTTTATTTTTGCAACCTGCCGTAAAATTATGAGTGCAAACGAAATGCTGTATAATATAATAAGCGCCTACTAAAAACACTTAGCAATAAGTTGAGCCCCGCTTTTGCAATATAAAAACGCTAGGCTTGTGTATCTCTCTTGTTATCGTACCTGCCAAGCCAAATGTGCTATGATGTATTCTTCTATAACTATTTTTACAATAATCTATCTTCTTCTATATACTTCTTTACCTGCTATTAATAGTCTTTTGGTTTTGAATTACTTAACTATCAACCACGGTCCTATTACTTCTTTCATATATCAGTCAGTAATTTATTGACATTATTGACATAACATAAAATATATATCTAGTCAAAACTCGGTATACTCAAAAGAGCTTTTTAAAAAGCATAATTTTATTTGTCCGATACAAAAGAGAGTTGTTACAAGACTGTCTTAAAAACTAAATACATAATTTCATCGGGTGTTCATGCAGACCGGACGACCACCCAGTTATGCTACGTAGCAATTCCTTATCTTGGTTTATACGCGTATAGCTATCGTCTCCTGCCTTATACCGGGCTGCATAACTCCTCCCCCCGTAGTTTCGGAACTATTGGGCGAGCTTTTTCTAGACCAATAGTTTCGACACATTGTATCATCTTTACACATATACTTCGTAAAAATTATTATAATGCTTATAGCTAAGAGCACATAGAGAACCAATGTACCGATACTTATATTCTGAAATCTAATAGCACTTTCACTTTCTTTATTTTCGACACTAACACTTCTCGTTAACACATGGGATAAACTTTGGAGATCCGTTAGATCCAATTCGTCTAGGTTCACAGGTTTTATGTTGAGTGGTGATGTCATCGGGTTCAGTGGAACTTCAGGCAGGTTTATGATAGGTAGAGCCGGTGAAGATAATGTTCTTATGAGCTTTTGATGTTTCCTCAATATAACTCCTTTGATTCTAGCTTCACAGTTATCATCAGCAGTAATTATATAAGTTCCTTGGATATGGTAATGGGTGATGTCGTCCTTACACTGTTTGGTGAGCAGTAAGGTAGATCTAGTATAGAGTATCCATCGGTTGGTTTGTATCTTCTCAATTTTAACTTCATTGAACTCTACCGATATTGGTTGGCAGTAACTTGTATTGGTACCGAAGTTCATTAGGCTGGTCACGCAGACATCTTTAATTAACAGAGATGAGTGGTTTTCTTCACATAAGAATAGGTATTCGTCGATCTCTTGGCATGGGTTAAGAAGCGATACCGTTTTCGACCCTTTCATCAAAAGGTAAGGATACTTAGGTAATATAAGGGTAGTCTGGTTTAACGGATTAGTAATAGGTAAGGGAAAAAGTTTGTAATAAGTATACTTATTGGGTTCAACGAGAGGTATATCCAGGATAAACGTTATTTGATTTCCCTTTGCGTAAACCTTTAATTCTATACATTTCTCTAATTTCAGAATGTTTTCTGCTTTGGCAGGGAAAGCGAGCCTATTCTTTAATTCTATAGTTTTTAATAACGATAATAATTCGTTAGTGTCAATAATTGATTGATGTAATGTTCCTAATTTACTGAGTGATATAGCCGTTTCAATCTCGTCAAGTGTTATATATAAAGTTTGGAAGTTATGCAAAAATAGATTATACATATTAGATGCTTTAGGGATATATTGATAGATCTTTGTGTCATTAATTTCCTTTTTAATCTCCCAAATTACTCTGTCTGGCTGGAGGAAATTATTTTTGGTCACGTTAAGATTTTTTACAACTGATTCCATCATTTCGGCGACTACTGTCATCCTTTTATTCATCCCATCTTGTTTCGATTTTACTTCGTTTATTAACATATCAAATTTTATTGCGTCGTCGTTGTCTAAATTTCCTGTAATTAATTTAACCAGAGAACCAATCGGATTTAGAATTCCACGTTTGTGTTTTTGTAGTGGTAATATTTGGTTTAATTTTTGTAGTGTAATATTTTTGATAAAGTCTGTCTGTATTTTTAAGTCACTAATATCTGAAGGTAATGATTTAGTTTTGAAATAAGGTATCATGTGTGCGTTTAGGCTAGCGTATCGATTTACATTAGCTTCTAAGTCCTCACGGATTAAACTTAAATCTAAAATCTTAACAATACTCCACTTATCATTTCTAATAAGAGCTTGCCCTTCTTTGACAGGAAGCATTCCTGGGTTATTAGTAACCGGTTGAAGTAGAAGGGCCCGGCTGCTGGCTATCAGCATCAGGGACACGATGAACCTGCGAAGGGCGTTTTATATCCTTAATAGGGGCCTTAGTGTCACGACCATGGACCCTAACGGGCACTGTATTCCTGATTACGTCACCTGTAACTTCCGCCTTAATGTAACGTGCTTTATCCTTACTTCTCCTTGCATTGACACCTTTCATAAAAACCTTATCTCCTTCCTTGAGGTTAAAATCCCTTTCGCCTCCACGTTTTCCTCTAATGTTTTCCTTTCTACCTATGATTTTATCAGTCAGGTATTCGTATAAGTATTTTGTACGTTTTTTATGGTCCTGTAGTAAATGTTGCGTATAGTCTTTATTAAATTCTACGTCGAAGGTACTTGTCAGGTCGGTATGACCAAATGCTACTTCAAAAGGAGTGAGGCCTGTCGTTGAATGTACAGTCTGGTTGTATGACATGACTGCGTATGTCATAACAGACGCTGCATCGGTAAATTTGTGTTCATATTTTGCTAAACGGTATATTTCTATAAGGGTGGAATGGAACCGTTCCACAAGTCCCATCGAATTATGATTATGTGGAGTTCCAATGTGTAAATTAATTTTGTAAAAGCTAAGGGTTTCTTTTAAGAGCAAATTGTTAAATTCCGTACCCGAATCCGCGCTTATTTTTCTTGGTACCCCGTATATAGAGAAATATTTAATAAGGGCTCTTATGATTTCTGGTGTGGTCTTGCTATTAATTTCCATAGCTTGACCTAGCTTACTGAATGCATCGATTATGGTGAGGTATAAATTTCCCTCTATAGTGAAAACGTCGATGAAAATTTCCTGAAACGGTCGGTTTTGTGTCTGTGTGAGTTGCAATTCTGGTTTTATGGGTTTACGATCGTATTTCATAGTTTTGCAAGCTACGCAGGAATTTATGACAGTTGCTACAATTACATCCATATTATTCCAAAAGTATGTGCGTTTAAGATGCATTAACGTCTCCTTTATACCACGGTGACATGTCTTCCCTATGTGATATTTTAGTACTAGTTCTCGTTGTTCGTCCTCATTGTCTACGTAAACTACCCTTCGTTTGCATTCAAAGATGTTAACGGAATCCTTTTTGAATAAGGAAACAGTTGCTTCTGCAAACTGTTTACGATGTGTGTCGTGTTCATAATAAATGAAATGCTTTATTTTGGGCTTAATGTATTCCTTTAAAAATTGTCTCACCAAATCAGGTCTATTTAAAGGTAAGTGTACCTCTAATACCTTTTGCTTTGGTCTCGATATGTCTTTAACTGCCGTCTCATCCCTATACCAAGTATGTACAAGTATTTGTAGCGGTTTTATGTCGATTGCTTCGTCTAAAATGGGTATACCTACGGTATCCGTCTCGAATGCAGAATGTTCCGTAAACGTGTGTGATAACTGTGGTACCTCAGATGTTGATATTGTGCTGCTAGTTGGAGAGGGTAAAGAAAACGGTGATTTTGGTTGATTTAAAGGGGAAGCAGTCAGTGTTTTCTCAGAATCTGACGATATCTCAATAGGGCTATCAGTTCTCTCATTCGTTTCTAGTTTACCATCATTACCTTGCAATCGTTCAATTTCCCTAATTACTTCATCTATATGTTCCTGCAGTTTCTCTTTTTTATCGATGTTAACCTTCATAGAATCTCTGTCGTTATTTCCTAACGCATTCAACTTAATTCGGGATAGAGCATCCGCAACGTAGTTTTGTTTCCCATTTTTATAAACTATATCGTAATCAAATTCCGCTAACCGTAATTTCCAACGAGTGAGTTTACTATTAGGTTCATTAATAGAGTTTAACCATCTTAATGGTCTATGGTCAGTATATATAATGAATTTCCTGCCATACAGGTAAGGTCTAAAGTATTTAACGGCCCATATTATCGCTAATAATTCCTTTTCAATTGTGCTATACCTAGTTTCTGCATCATTTAGTGTTCTGCTGGCGTATGCTATAGGTTTATCTACCCCAATTGACCCTTGAGATAGTACAGCGCCTAATGCATAGTTGGATGCATCTGTGGTCAAGATAAATGGTTTAGAAAAATCGGGAAATTGTAAAATGGGGGCATTTACCAGAAGTTCTTTACATTGTTTGAAAGCTTTTACAAATTGATCGGTAATTTCAACTTTATTTCTTTTCTTTAGACAATTTGTTAGGGGTTGCGTTATTTTAGCAAAATCTTTTATAAATTTACGATAGTATCCGACTAGACCTAAAAAGCTTTTAATTTGTGTTGGTGTTCTGGGGATAGGAAAGTTTAAAACTGCTTGTATTTTTTCATCGTTTGGTTTTAGTCCTTCTTTAGTAATCATATGACCCAGATATAACACTTCTTTTCGGAAGAATTCACATTTATCTAGTGTCGCTTTGAGGTTCGTTTCTCTGAGACGTTCAAAAACCATTCGTAACCTATCTAAATGCTGTTGTAAGCTAGTAGAAAACACAATTATGTCATCGAGATAAACGAGGCAGTGTATGCCTTGGAGTCCTCTTAACACACTATCCATCGCTCTTTGGAACGTAGCCGGGGCTGTCTTAAGTCCAAAAGGCAAACGCTTAAATTCGAAGTGACCAGATTGTGTTGTAAACGCTGTTTTATGTCTATCCTTCTCCTCAACTTCGAGCTGATGGTACCCGCTTGCTAGATCTATTGTACTAAAATATATTGATTTACCTAGTTTGTCAAATATGTCAGAAATGTTCGGTAGGGGATATTTGTCGTCAATTGTAACTTCATTTAAACGTCTATAGTCAATCACCATTCTAAATTTTCTGTCACCTGTAGAGTCTAGTTTCTTAGGTACCAAGTGAACTGGTGCGCTTCAAGGGGAGTGGGATTCAGTTATGATGTCATTATCGAGTAGTTTTTCAACTTGTCTTTGAATTTCGTCATTTTGAGAAGGTGGATGTCTGTACGGTCTTATATAGATCGGGTCTTCGTTTTTTGTTCTAATCTGGTGTTTAACGCGGTCGGTAAATGTCAAAGGTAATTCATCGCAATGAAACACATCTCGATAGTCATAACACAATTGCTTTATACATTGCCGCTCTTCTTTGTTCATATGTTCCAGGCGTAACTTTGTCAAATTTTGTTTCAATATTTCATCTACTTCCAACTCATTCATTGTTACATTCACTGCACATTCATCGCTTTCGTACTTCGTTACTTTTATGGGCTCCGAAAACGTCATAGTAACTCTATCGTCGGAGGTATTTTGTATTATATTATAAGCAAATGAGTCGATACAATTTATGATAGCACTCGGCATCCGGACACCTTGGCCAAAATCTATGTAATTTACGACAGCTTCTCCGTTCCTCATATCGGTTGGAATTTTGACGCGAGTTTCCGTCCTAGGTTCCAGTACTAGTTCATGCGGTGGATTATATATTATAGGTATACATGTATTTCGCGTATATAGTAATTGGTTCTTCATGTCTATTGAGGCATCGAGTTGTTTTAAAAGGTCCGAACCTATCAAACCGTCGTATCTGCTATCGACATCATAAACATAAAATTTATGACTTTGTGAACTTTTAAACGTCTTTAAAAGTGGAATATATATAGCTTCCGTGTGCTGACTGCGAGCATGTGTACTGATTACTTCGAAGGGCTCGTACCATTTATAATTTGAAAAATATTTATTTGCAATGGCAGGACTCACGAACGATCGGGTACTTCCCGTGTCTATCATAAATCGAGCTTGTATCTCCGGTATTTCTATGTGTGGTAGTTTTAGAATACCATCGCAATTAATATGTATTACCTCGGTGGAGGATGTAAGGCCTGCATGTGAAAATTTTCCGCGTCATAAGAAGCAGTTTCTTGATAATAGTTTTCGAAAGGCTCTACATATGATTCTAATTGAATTTGGGGCACTTCAAAATTAGCTGTATTATTATTCTCAAAATATTCTACATTTTGTTGACTATAGCTATCCGGGGATACTTCAACTTCGTTATTATAAAATATTTGATCATGATTTTCAGGCGTGGCTTCTAAAGTATTTTGTCTGAAAGGACGTGCCGTGCGCATGGATACGTCAGTGTCTACATTTGATTTTTGATTTTGTATATTCTGATGAGGTATACCGAATTTAAAGTTATTTTGCGGCGGGGCGAAAGCGGGTTGCGGTCTCACCGGATTATTTATATGAGGTCTGAAAGCCTGATTCTGTTGTGGGATACCGAATTTAAACTGTGGTTGTGAAATACCATATTTATAATTTTGGGTACCCAAATTTGGCCTAAATGTGTTTTGCTGATTTGGGATTCCAAACTTAAAACCATGTTGCGGTTGATTTGGGATTCCAATATTAGCATTCTGATTTGGTAATGAAAATCTATTCGGTTGATTTTGTTGTGGAATTCCAAATTTATAGCTGGAATTTGATAAATTAGCGATCGGAACAGCTGGTTGTGTTTTAATATTTTGATTAATCGAATTTTGTTTTAGTTTATTTTTCGCATTATATTGATTCATGAAGTTTACCTCCTCTGTTACAATGGCTAATGCATTTTCTAAATTAGTACACTGTTTAAGTCTCACGATACGAATTAAATCCTCTGGTAAATTAAACAGGAACACATTTAGTGCCATATTATTATATACAATCATTTTCGCGGCTTTAACACCCTCATCTGTCAATAAATTGACCTTAGCAAATAAGGTACAGCGCGTATGCTGTATTCTGTGACAAAAATCGATGTAAGATTCACCTGATTTTAATTTCATTTGCTCTAGTTCTATAGCGATACATTCCTCGGATCGAGGGTCGCCAAAATGTTGGATCAAAAGTTCTTTTAAAGACGCCCAGGAGGTAATATCCTCCCTTTCGCTTAATAAAATCGCAGCTCTACCTGTTAATCGGCTACTGATAGCGTGGAATACATATATTGTTTGCGTTGCATTATTTGCATCGGCAAACGCCCTAAAAATATACTGCGCTTTCCTAATGAATAAATTTAATAAGCCTTCCTCCCCGTCAAATTTAGGTATGAGGCACAATAAATCTTTTGGAATTGCACGTACGTGCTCCATATTCATAAAATATAACTTAAAGTAATTACTTAAAAATTATAATGTGTCAGATGCACAAAAGTGAAACAAGGAAAATCAAATAACGATTTCTCTAGCCAATAAAAATAGATGGGAACAAAGATGGACGTGAAAGGGTCTACTCACAGTGCACTCGAACCCATCCTTCCACTGTAGCTAGGCTGCCTCGATTTTTCACTGAATCTTGTTGGTAGAGTTTACCCGAAATTGACAAATTTATTTGTTCGTAGTTTTCCGTGCAAGTGCGAAACGGCACAGTACTTAGCGATTCGCGTAACTGACTTTTAAGTTCACGATGTACTATACGCACGGAATCCTACCGGCTGCGCCAGTCAAAACTCGGTATACTCAAAAGAGCTTTTTAAAAAGCATAATTTTATTTGTCAGATACAAAAGAGAGTTGTTACAAGACTGTCTTAAAAACTAAATACATAATTTCATCGGGTGTTCATGCAGACCGGACGACCACCCAGTTATGCTACGTAGCAATTCCTTATCTTGGTTTATACGCGTATAGCTATCGTCTCCTGCCTTATACCGGGCTGCATAACTATCTTGTGCTAGAGTTTAAATTGTTTGTTTGTATTGTTTTTGTACTGCTCTTTGTTTTTAAGTACATGTTTATTCATTTCTTAATAAGCACACTTAATTTTAGTACTATATGAATAATTTTCACAAACTGCCACTCTATACATACATACGACTATAGCTCGCAGGTATAATTTGTGACCTGTAACGCTAGAAGGGCTGATTTGAAAAATATTTTTTTTTCGAACTGACTAATCTGCTTGTCTGATAAGCTATTCACAGGTTCACTAGTTTCGTTTGAAAAATAGAGTGATACCTCTATACGTACTCTGTGCAAACGACGCGACGTTAAACGTCATGGAATATGACGTCATACAATTGTAGCTATCCCATTATTTCCTCCGATAACTATCGTCATATATCTTAATATATATAAATCTCCTGTCATTATGTTTGGCCGCGATGGACTCCTAAACCGCTTAACAGATTTCGTTCAAATTTGCACGCAATATGCAGTTTGGTCCAACTTGAGAGATAAGATAACTTACATCTTTAATTATAGTCGCAATTTTATTTTATTGCAAATTATTTGTCTATAATTAATTGACAGTGCACTTTTAACGTGTTTACGTAACTAGACTTTTTTGCGACACCTTAGTACAAGAGCCGGTAACGTTGGATGAACAAGAATTTTAGAATACCTGGTTCTTTAATATATCAATATATATATTTTTTGTATCATAGGAGGCAAACGAACAGGCGGGTCACGTGATGTTAAGTGACCACCACCGTCTGTAGACACTAGCAACACCAGAGGTGTCGCAAGTGAGTTGCCAACCTGTATATGGGGGAGGGTAAGGGAAGGCAAAGGAGGAAAGGGGAAGAGAGGCTGGTCTCCGACGCTCTCACTGACCGAAGGAAACACTACAATGCAAGCAATGTCGTTGTATTTTTAATGCGCGTTTTGATTCGATAAATTTTGATTTATGAATAAGTTTAGGAACATTTTTTTTTCAGTACCTTTTAAACGCAATTAAAAACATGAAATTATCACAGTCAGACATATTTTTTTATAAACAATCATACGCCCGCTGATATATTTTATAAATAAAAAGAATTAATTTCAAACCAATTATTTTTTTCCATAACAAATTTCATTTTATTAAACATTATTGATATTAAGATTTCACCATATACAATGAAACAACTTTTTTTTTCTCGAAATGACTACGCTATTAACCCAGAAAGGTATTAATAGCTTCACCGGACTACTAAGGTGAGCGCTTAAGGCACTCAGCCGATTTTATTTGACAACTAGCTCAAGGGTGCACGACACGCCTCGGCTTGGGATGTTACCTGAAATGTGCAATTCGCGAACTATTTGAGCTGACCTACGCTAACTATTCATACATATATGTGTTGTTCGATAATATATGTGTACCAAGCATACATACCTCAACAACTCCTATATATATTTCGTATCAGATAATTTTCTAAACTATTTCAGTTCGATAAGAGAAAGAAACAAAACCCTTCCACTTTCATGTGTAAGCATGGATGCGTGCACGTGTGTGGGAGTGATATGTGTAATGTTGTTGCAGTGATGTAAGATTTTGTGTTACTGTATCGCGCGAGCAGCGCACTCAAGGGCTCCACGCCTAGGGAACGGACCTAGTCTTTGGGCGATGCCGAGGGGGGCCTAATCTGGGATGGTGTGCGGGAGCGAAATTTACCCCCAAACCACGGCGGTGTGATCTGTGGTTACGCGGGCGTGGAATGAAACAACGATAAACGTAAATGTATGGCTTAGGACTGACGCCAACTTAAATATATGCGTCAATAACATACGCTGCTCCAATTATCGCTATCTTTATCGTGCAGCCAGTAATGCACTAAACTATAGCTATAGCTAAGTATATTATTTTTATAGCAATAAATCGGTTTGAATATTGAGCAAATAACTAAATTAGACTGAAAAATAAAATTAGTACTGAAAATTTCTTTATAATAATTCCATTTTAAAAACGTTTCAAAGTTAGTGGAAAAAAAACCATCCTAAAATTATGTAAAAATCAATATTTTTGTTTGTAAAGGTACGATATGCACAAATAAACGCAACATTTACCGGTAGTCAGAAAGGTAGCTCGGACGTAGTTCGTATGAATATAATGTATAAAGCTGGCTTGATTGATTCTTTCCGGTATGGCCTCTGCCTATGTAGGTAATTTCGCCAATATTAAGTGTGACAAATACACATTATGAATTTAATGCCAAATATTCAGTGTAACAACGTAGAATAATATACAATATAAACATATCAACATAGATAAATTACCAAAAGGTGATGGCGACTATGTTGTGAGTGATACAGAGATTATTTATAAAAAATATATTGGAAATAGATTTAAAATTCGTTTTCGCAACAGTTTCTAACTCTTAGACAATAGTTATAAGCAAATGACAGTTGACACTTCGACGCGATGTTTGACGCTTCGACGCAGTGTTCATATATTTTTCTTTAATACAATGGAGTATAAAAAGGTTTTAATACAAGTGAAGATAGTTATGATAAAGTAAGTTGTACAGAAATTTATTTATGTAGGTTAGGTTTTATCTTAATTGAACCTGGTAGATGATGCTACGAACGGGTTCTAGGCTAATTAAAAAAAATCTCATATAATCTGGGTATATGTTTGAGTGAGTCCGTGGATAAGTTTGTATTTAAAATTGGAAACAGTAGTTGTGGCTGCGATCGGGTACCAGTTTTATTAATTTTTTTCGCGTTTAAAAATACAATTGAAACCAGTGATAACCAATTTGGTGCAGACGAAGTTGCACGGGTCAGCTAGTATTCATATATAATCATTATGCCCTATGATTCATTCTAATAATTTTGCAGTATCACAATTAATTAACAAAATTCAAGCATTATAATAAATAACTACATTGTTTTTCATATTATCTGTCTATTTTCCTGCTTTAAGCATTGTATAAGCATAATGGCAGCCTAACGGGCATAGCAAATTGTCTATACAAAATACATACCCTAATCACGATTGTGAATGTTCAATTTGGATTTTATTGATTTATCGTAGTTGCTGTGTCCACTTTTACTTATATACTTCTTCATATATTTATTGTATTCGATGGTAAATTTTTATTTAATACTAACTGTTGCCGGCGACTTCGCCTGCGTTATTTATTGTCTTAACAATATATTTTATGTACACAGGAAAAAACATAATCACCAAACCAAATCGCTGCAAACATGTAGTGCTTATAAAAAGTTTAGGTTGTTAAAACTTAAATAACAGTATATTAAACGTATAGTGACGTAGTATAGTAAACGTGATTTTAATATCGAAAGATTTTGAACATTCACGAAGTAAAAAAAATTAAAACAATCAATATCAAAATGAAACATCTATAGGCGCGAGTAAATCTGAATGTTGGCATGGCGAGTGTGTGAGACGTGGCGACGGGATGCCATGTAATCTCTCTTGCAGCACTGAGCTCGCATACCTATAGTGTAATTTGCGAATTTGAGGTTCGTTCTATTCGAACAATTTCAATGTTTCACATCTGCCATTTCTAGATGGTAAAGCCACGCTGAAGCTATTACCGGTTTCAGCATGAATGGGTCGGCTCGCTCGGGGTAGTACCATTCGACACACAGTTTCTCCTTCTCTTCATTCCTCCCAAACAGAGACTGCCAACGCACTTGCGACTCTCCTTGTGTTGCTAGTGTCTACGGATGGCAGTGATCACTTAACATCAGGTGACCCGCCTGTTCGTTTACCTCCTATGATGTGATGTCAAAACATCGATATTTTTCAGCTAAGCATCAATTTTTTTCTTCAACATCGATGAATATCGATTATCCCTAATCTACACCTATTATTCCATTTATTATATTATTATAAGTATACAGGCACACTGATTCACAAGGATATCGTGTATTCCTTTTTTCGCAAGGCTGACCGAACCTAACCAAAGCGAGACATTCTACTTAGAATTGCAGCAATTTTTTTCCAGTCTATTATGAGATTCAAAGAAATCTCAGAAGCAACTGCAATAGTTACAATGATAAGCTTCGAAATACTTTCAGTGCAAGGTTTTGCTTATCTTATTAATTTTAACCGTGAATATTTCCTACTAGCTGTTACCCGCGGCTTCGCACGCATTTTTTTTAATATATTAAATAAATTTAAAATTGTGATTACACATCTAGTGTAAATTACAATAATACTATTTCAAAAATATTTGTATCACACGCACATCCTCTACTGTAACAGGTAACGTGTACATTATGTATGTGAATACTAATAGTGTATCGAATGGGATGGGATTATGATCAGCCACATAACTGGAATTTTAAACTATATATCACCTTCAGTGCTCACACTATATAAGAAAATAATGAAAATATGAAGCTACACATTTTCGAACAACAATAAATAAAACAGCTAATTAGTTACTTATTTGCCCGTAGAATTCCCGTTCAAATGTTACTTGTAGTCCGGTGAAGCTGTTAAGCGTAGTCATTTCTAAGAAGAAAAAAAACATTCAAATAAGTCCAGTCGTTTCGGAGATTACCCGGAACAAATAAAAAAAACAGACATATCGACAGAGTTAAAAAAAAATCATGTTTGTAGCATCACAGATTTTATTCACCAAAAATAATTTATTTTAATATAAATTACACTCACTTTACTTTTATAATACGTAATATAACACAAATAAAGAATTGGCAACAAAACTAATGTAGAATAGAGTTTTTTAAGAGTGTTTGGCGGGATTTCAGTCTGTCAGGTAGTGGATTTTATATTTTTTTCATAATATTGTGTTACATGATTCTATATCGTGTAGAAATTGGTTGCGTATTATATAATATCTTTCGCTTATTTTGCATAAGTTAAATGAATGAAAAATAAAACCATGAAGCATTAATTCTATGGTCTTGAAGATTAAGAAGATAAAAAATTACGTTATATTATGTAGAGGATTCGGCGCTTATACCTTTACATTAACTTGGACATAGAAGAAAACTAACTATATTGACAACTTCAGAATTGGCTGTATGGATTAATTCCTTCGACTGTATTATTGGACGAATATTATTACTACTAAACATTCTGAATAACAACACAAAATAAACTAAGAAATGTTTGCGATATAAACGTAACACGTATAATTAAAAATCGAAAACAAAACTAACGTAGAATAAACTTTTTGAATAGGAATACAAAATAAACCATGAAAATATTTTTAATAGAATGTTATCGCGTTACCATGGCAACGCGTATAATACTGACATTAACACGCAGTGGAAGCTTCCAAAGTAGCCCGATTTTGTGACATTCTTCATTAGTGCTCAGCTCCTTTTGGTTTTAACGTGATGATATGTAGCCTATAGCCATCCTCGATAAATGAGCTATCTAACACTAAAAGAAACTTTTAAATCGGATCTGTAGTTCTTGAGATCATAGCGTTCAACCAAACAAACAAACAAACTCTTCAGCTTTATATATTAGTATAGATTCTATCATTATTGAACAGAGAATTGCACATTTGTTTAATAGTTATAAAGTTAGACATAATTAGTCTGTTAGCAAAATTTACGTTATTATACGGTCGAAATAGCAAATCGTTTATTCCAAATAATTCCAGACAAGGGTCGCTTTTAATCGTTAATTAATTAATTGCGGGTTAACCATTCGGCCCGTTATTACTTTCTCTTTCAATTGTTCGGATATTGGGGTTATTGTGATACAGTTGAATTATCAAATAAGTATCGAACGAATTTTATGAATTGATATTTAGTTTTTATGTAACACTTAATGATGTGAAAAATCTGTGAGTGGAAAGAATTGTGTCCTACTTTTAACATTTTTTGTGCGAAATTGGAATAACTGGAGAGTTTAATTGTTTAGTATTAAGTTAATATATATATTTTGTATTTTTTTATATAAGAGTAAACTTAGCTTTAAACTCTCATACAAGCACTACTTATTGCAACTTCAAGCTTAATAATTAAAGTGATGTATAATGTATTCACGCAGTTCTATTGTAAGCTCTGTTTATTGGTGTGTACTTTGTATTTCTTTACTTTTTTCTAAAATTATATTTGTTATATTTAGTCTTAAATTTGTGGCTACAGTAGCTATACCTTCTTTGTTCGTTTTAAATGTTGTATTAGTATTATTATGACCGACTGAGCGTCCGATTGTCTTCATATATGCTCCCATCGAAAATCAGCACTGCAGTAATATTTGTATTGCACATATTTGCTGAATGGGTGCGCCAATTGTTGGACATCTATTTTTTATTTTCAAATCCTATTTTTTTTTCTTTTCTGTGTAACCAGTTTGTGTAAGTTAATTTAATTGTACGGTTGTTCCAACAATAAAGTATTTCTTTCTTTCTTTGTTTTTCTATTTAAATACTTGATTTACTTAGTACGAGTTTAGATGTAACACTAAGTAAATAAATAAATATATAACGGCGGGTCAAATCGACTGTTGTCGCCTCGGCATGTGTCTCCATCATGCTATATGATTTTTGTTTATTGTAGTTACTGAATATAAACGTTTATGTTTTTTTTTTAATATTCTTAATATTGTATTTTTGATTATACCATGTTTATATCCTATTGTAAACTATCTTTTCATGCATACTGCCTGATTAAAACACAAAAAAGAAATACTAAAATAAATCCAGAATTGTTTGCGTAGTGGCGTAGTGGGCCGAGATCTCTACCATTTTTTTTATTAATAAATAATGTTTCACAGATTACATAACTTATTTAATTTATTTCCCATAGGTAAACGGTGTGATTAGATATGAAACAGCATATTTTATCTGCTTTGACATCATTTGTAGCCAGATATTAATTTGTACGAATGAATTCAGATGAATCAAATCACATTCATCATCCGTAAACTGTAATCGTGTTAAACTAGGAAGCTTTTAAATTCAACTCAATTTTGTGAGACTAATGTAATTACGAACAATGAACTAGCCTACGATAGTGTTGGGAATTGTTACGGGTTACTCGATATTGATATTCTCAAATATTTTTCATTAAGATATTTTTCGTTTTACCATAAAAGAAAGAGAAATAGTACTTCGCTAGAGAGAGAAAAGGGAAGGACACAAAACACAGAGAAACAAAATAAGACGTATACGTAAACGCGATAACAAGCAATAAGGACGACATCTATCTATACTATAATAAAACTGTAACAAGTCGAAATCTGTACATTAAATATTTTTTGAAAATTTTAATCAGGGTAGACTATGTTATCGATATAGAAGCCAAAAATAATCTTTTTACAATTTTTGTCTGTCTGTCTGTCTGTCTGTCCCTATGATCACGCATCACTCTGAAACTACTGAACCAATCTTGACGAAACTTGACATAGTGATAACTAATACTACGAGATTACATCAAATATACTTTTTGTCCTATAAAACGCAAAGGGTTCTCCAGGATAAAGGATTAAAGTCTAGAATCTAAACCCGTATTACTCTGAAAGTACTGAACCAATTTTAACGAAACTTAACACAGTAATAACTGATATTAAAAGGCTACATCCAGGTTACTTTTTGTCCTATAAAGCGCAAGAGGTTCTCCAGGATAACGAAAAACAAAAATTTGTAGTTAACGTAATTAGACTTTTCTGCGACACCTTAGTACAAGAGCCGGGAACGTTGAAAGAACAAGAATTTTAGAATACCTGGTTCTTTAATATATCAATATATATTTTTTTGTATCATAGGAGGCAAACGAACAGGAGGGTCACGTGATGTTAAGTGACCACCATCCTCTATGGACACTAGCAACACCGGGGTGTCGTAAATGCGTTGCCAACCTGTATATTGGAGGAAGGTAAGGGAAGCCTAAGGAGAAAAGAAGAAGAGAGGTGAGCCTCCGGCGCTCTTACTGACCAAACGAAACACTACGATGCAAGCACTGTTATTTCACGTCGGTTTTCTGTGAGAGGTTGGTATTAGCCCGAAAGGACACTTGGTAGCCGGTTAACGTTGTATTTTTAATGCGCATTTTGATTTCATTAATTTTGATTTATGAATAGGTTTGGGAACATTTTTTTTCAGTAACTTTTAAACACAATTCAAAGCATGAATTTATCACAGTCAGACACATTTTTCTATAAACAATCATATATATACCTGCATATATATTTAATCAATAAAAATGATAAATTTCAAACCAATAATTTTTTTTAGCAAAGAACAAATTTCATTTTATTAAACATTATTGATATTAATGCTTCACCATATACAATAAAACAACGATAAACGTAAATGTATGACTTGGGATTGACGCCATCTTAAATATATGCGTCGATTATCAGGCTATACGAAACCGAAATACCTTGGGTCGGCAAGGTGAAATATCTCGGCGTCACTTTAGATAAACACTTAAATTTCGATTCACACACATATAGAGTGCGAAACAAAGCCGTTATGGTCTTGGGTCATCTCTATTGTTTGCTTTGTCATAAGAGTAAAATGTCCCCCAGACATAAACTCACTTTATATAAAACTTGCATCCGTCCGATTATGACATACAGTTGTTCGGTTTTTGCACATGCGCAAAATCGTATTCAAAAGTTGCAGGTTCTCCAGAACCGAGCCCTACGTAAAATCACCGGTGCCCCATGATACGTCCGAAATAAGGATCTCCACGGGGACCTGGAGATGCCTTCTGTCTGGGCGTATATAAAATCACTCACACGTAGTTATTTCGAATAAGCCGCGAATCATCGCAGCCCTTTAGTGGTATCCGCCGCGAACTATGAACGCGTACCCAACGCTGCGCAGTATAGAAGACGACCGCGACACATTTTACCGACCCTCCTGATTCAATCACGTCAGCGAAAGATCAGTACCAGCCTATCTCTTCAAACAAAGCGTGTTCACGTTCACGCCCGCATAACCACAGATCACGCCGCCGTGGTCTGGGAATAAATTTCGCTCCCGCACACCAGATTAGGCCCCGCTCGGCAACGGCTGAAACCTAAGTCCGTTCCCTCGGCGGGGAGCCCTTGAGTACTCTGCTCACGCGATACAGTGCCACAAAACTTTACATCAATGCTACAACATCACACACATCACCTATACACACGTGCACGCCTACATGCTTACTTGCTGTTCTTCTTTTTCAGAGAAATAGACGACAAAGAGTTCTACCCTCATTTTTCTCCATCCTATGCTATCTTATATAGTTAAGAGAAATTTTTCCAATACAAAATATATACAGGAGTTGTTGAGGCACACATGCCCGGTACACATGCATGTTTCAATAACTTATATACGTATATCTAGATAGATTAGCTTAGGTTAGCTCAGATAGGTCGCGATTTTTGCACAAAACAGGCAATAGCCCAAGCCGAGGTATGCCGTGCACACTTGAGTTGGTCGCCCAAACATTCCAAGTCGGTTGAGTGCTTTCAGCGCTCGCCTCAATAGTTCGATGAAGCTGTAAAGACCTTTCCAGGTCAACAGCGTATACATTTCGAAAAAAAAAGTGCGTCGATAACATACGCTGCCACAATTATCGCTATCTTTATCGTGCAGCCAGTAGTACTGCACTAAACTATACCTATAGCTATATTCTATACACATATTATTTTTATAGCAATAAATCGGTCTAAATATTGAGTTAATAATTGAATTTGTGTGAAAGGTGAAATATGTACTTATTTATATCTAAATATAATAATAATAAAATTACTGCTATTCTAGCATGGGTTAAGATTACTTTTATTTTTATTTCCAAAAAAATAGCATCAAGCACATTATTGTCAATACCATAAATGTCTTTCAATAATAATTCCATTTTAATAACGTTTCAAAGTTAGTTAGTTTAAAAATCAATATTTTTGTCTGTAAAGGTACGATATACACAAATAAACGCAACTCTTACCGGCAGCCAGGTAGCCCGTTGTTCGGATGAATGTAATATATAAAACTGGCTTGATTGATTCTTTCCGGTATGGCCTCTGCCTATG
The DNA here is from genome assembly GCA_014332785.1 of Antheraea mylitta. Taxonomy (NCBI): domain Eukaryota; kingdom Metazoa; phylum Arthropoda; class Insecta; order Lepidoptera; family Saturniidae; genus Antheraea; species Antheraea mylitta. The sequence goes on along the minus strand of JACEII010000007.1, from coordinate 6,036,807 downwards.
TAGGTATTTTCGCCAATATCAAGTGTGACAAATACACGATATAAACTTGATGCCAAATATTTAGTGTAACAATTTAGAATAATCTATAATAGAAACATATTAACATGGATAAATTACCAAAAGGTGATAGGTACTATGTTGTGAGTGGTACAGAGATTATTTATAAAAATATATTGGAAATATATTTAAAATACGTTTTCGAAACAGTTTATAACTCTTAGACAATAGTTTCAAGGAAGTGACAGTTGACGACGGTTCGGCGCGATGTTTGACGCTTCGATACGGTGTTCATATATTTTTCTTTAATACAATGGAGTATAAAAAGGTTTTAATACAAGTTGAGAATAATTATGATAAAGTGGTAGAGATGTTTATTTAGTTTTATGTAGGTTAGTTTTTATCTTAATTGATCCTGGTAGATGTTTTTTTTTCTTCGAAATGACTACGCTATTGACCGAGCAAGGTCTTAACAGCTTCACCGGACTACAAATAACGGAGTGTTTGATGGTGCTACGAACGGGTACTAGGCTTATTTAAAAAAAAATTACATGTAATCTGGGTATATGTTTCCATGAATCCGTGGATAGTTTGGATTCACAATTGGAAACGGTAGTTGTGGCTGCAATCGGGTATCAGTTTTATTCAATTTTTTCGCGTTTAAAAATACAATGGAAACCAGTGATAACCAATTTGGTGCAGACGACGTTGCACGGGTCAGCTAGTATTAAAATAAAATCGTATCAGAGCCGCGTTCGTTGTTAGCGTCTGGACCAATTTCGCTTTTTAAAACACCGACGGGCTGGGATGGGGTGTTACTATTCTAAACCGGTACACACGTGGTTTAGTTATAACTTTAGCATGTTTTCTCCGTTAAAGCAAATAAAAGTAAACAAACGGAGACACTTATGCTAGACACTATTTTTGGATTGTACTGTGCTTAGTATCAGACATAGTGTAGTCATTTTGCCATGCTACAATTAACTTTTTTTTTGTTCGAAATGAAAACGGTGTTGACCTGGAATGGTCTTCACAGCTTCACCGAACTATTGAGGCGAGCGCTAAAGGCACTCAGCCGATTTGGGATGTTTGGACGACTAACTCAAAGGTGCACGGCACACCTCGGCTTGGGCTGTCGCCTGTTTTGTGCAAAAATCGCTACCTATCTGAGCTAACCTAAGCTAAGCTATCTAGATATAGGTATATGAGTTATTGAAACATGCATGTGTACTAAATATACGTGCCTCACCAACTCCTATATGTATTTTATCTCGGAAAAAATCATCAAAACTATATAGGATAGGATAGGATAAGGAAAAATAGGGGTAGAAGTCTTTGTCGTTTATGTCTCTGAAAAAGAAAAACAGCGTGTAGGCGTGCACGTGCGTATAGATGATGTGTGTGATGTTGTAGCAGTTATGTAAAGTTTTGTGTCACTGTATCGCGTGAAATTAAAGAAAAACAAAAATTCGGCATAACTTAAAAGAAATTATCGATATAACAAAATTGTCCCATCCCTATCCTTTTTGTGAAACACTTTAACATCACGGGAAGCTTTTCCAGTGTGCACCTTTAACAATAAAAGCGGTTAATTTTTTAATACACACCCTTTGTGCCCGCTTAAAGTGGCGGTTAAAGTATAAAGAACTTCGAAACTACCTTTATACCTGAATTAATCCTTTGTTTTATTTATAGATATACGCATGTAAAAATAAACAATTTACTAATACGCATACCTTATATTCATTTGCTGTTTCTTACCTGTTATATTAATATTCCATTTCTGATTATTCTTCTGTCTATATTCTTCGGTAGTAAGCACTGACTCACGCTAAGAACGCATTCTGTTTGGATAAACTTTATTGTTTCTTTCCTGTTACTTTAATATTCCATTTCTGATTATTCTCCTATCTATATTCTTCATTAGTACCCCTTGACTCACGCTAAGAACGCATACTGTTTGGCGAAACCTATAATAATAATTTTAATACAATAGATAGTAAAACTTCATTTATGCCAATAGTTTTTGATTTATGTAATAGAATTTGTATGTTTAATTTTGACAAAGAAACAATCGAGGATCATAAAATTTGCTTGTCAGCGAACGTGGGGTTTTATTGTTTTGTAGTAAAGAATACAAAATTTAGGAAGTAGGAAAATAACTCGTCTCATATAAAATTAAGCTGCACTGTGAAAGTCATTTTTCTATTTTATTTTAAGCAACCAACCGTCTAGATTATTACTTCCATTGTTGAGTAAGTAACACCTTGTGATAATTTCCTTGTTCTAACAGATTCTGGCCTCTTGTTAGAATTTTCCAGTAAGTGGTTGAGACTTCTCATCATTCATGCTCCTTGTTATCATTTTCTGTCAATTTCTCTTGTACACAATATTACTTTTTTATCTATACTAATATATACAACTGAAAAGTTTGTTTGTTAAGTTGATAGCGTTATTCTCAGGAACTACTGGTCCGGTTTAAAAATTCTATCAGTGTTAGATGGCTCATTTATCGAAGAAGGTTAATAAAGAATGTTTGAAAATCGGGTATTTTTTCCTTTTCTGCTGCTCGTTGGTATTAGTCCAAAGCACCTATTTATTCTACGCGGATAAAGTCATGTAATCCGGTGAAGCTGTTAAGACCTTGCTAGGTCAATAGCGTGGTCAGATCGAGATAGCGGACAAAGTCGCGGGAATAGATAGTCCTTTATATATAAAAATATCTTACATACGACTGAACAACTAATTGCAGATATAATTTCCGAAGACTGGTCGACGTAAACTTTTATTAAATTACCGATAGCACGGTGGAGGAAAACCTTAAGTATTCGTTCAATCCACCCTCAGAGTAACATAAATCTAAGTTAACCTACCTTAAGTTACCGCCGCGTACAAGTTGTACTAACTTAATTCTAACTTGAACGAAACTACGCATGTATAATGAATTTTCTAAGAGCCTAGAGTTTTAGCGTAACGAGAACTGGTGAATAAGTGTTTTTATATACGTCTTTGGAGTTTCACTCAATTCAAAGAAGTAGATACGGCATATTTATTATATTAGTATGTGAAATAATATATATTGTACCCTTTTTTAGTCATTTTAGGCACACGAAGAACTGTCTGAGTTTATATAGTTAGAGTTCATAGTACCCGGGCGACCGAGCGAACTCGGTTTTTTAAAAAAACAATTCATTGCAACTCATAACATATGCATCTATATATACAGGATGAAAGTTGAGACAGTAGAATCTTCTGTTGATATAAAACTTTATATCTGTCTGTAAGCAGTTTTTAATGTACTTTCATACGCAATCAATAAAAAATGTTATTTTGATATTACATACTGTTATCTACCCACCTCCGTTACCGCTCGTCATATTCAAGAAGCAAGACTACAACACGACCGGAACATTGATACTAGCGCCAAAGGCCAACATTTAAGAGAGATACATTAAGACTAGCGCCATTTTATTAAAAATATAAATAATAATTATTGTAATTTAGATTTCAATGAGACATAAATAAGAATTGATATTATTCATTTATTACTTGAATGAGATTAGTTTAACGATTATCATTATTTTGTGTTGCAAAAAGTATTTTGCAGAATTATTAATTAATAGTAATTGCTTTCACTTCCATAGCTTGGCACATAATAAGCTAGGATGTCGCTGATCTACAAACATACTTGTATGTCTAAATATATTTCAGATACATAAATAACAATGATTATATAGAACTGATGTACTGAAATAATATTAATTTATTCATTATTTATTATGTTGGTGTTACTTATATCATTGTGCAGAATTAAGAGTAAATGGTAATTGTTTTTTTTTCGAAATGTCTACGCTATTGACCCAGCAAGGTCTTAACAGTTTCACCGGACTACATAATGGTAATTGCTTTGATTTATATAGTTCGTCTTATAAATTATATAGTTCGGCCTATAAAAGACAAGATGGCGGTAACATCTACGCATTCTAACATAAAAAGTATTGTAAGGCGAAGCTCTGTCAAACTAAAGTAACTACAAAGTTTTTATTGGCATTCCAGACCGCATCGACTATGTTATACACTCCCAACAATACAGATATTTTTATAGAAGAATAGAAAAGATAATATTCCGATAAGTCATGGCTTTATAAGTTTCGTGACTGTTACAAGCTTGCTACGTCTACTATCCGTAGAGTTGTGCTCTCCAGTTCAACTTACAGAACTCGGAATTAGGAACAACTAAATTAAACTTGGGTTGGATGAAGGCACTCTAGAACGCATTTTCTGTTTCACCTAAAATGAGTTTTCTATCAGTCACAACAATAGATAAAATATATGTGCACTATACAATTTGTAAATACTAGAAACTGTAATAAACTGGTCGTCCTATGTTTCAGACTTAGTAAAACCAGTAATAGTTTCTTAGGTAACAGTGTTAGGTTCTACAATAAAGTCCCAAAACATGTTACCGATTTGCCGGACTGCTTTAAGCGCCATGTCAAGCGGGTGTTATTGTCAAAAGGATATTATAGAGTGGATCAGTATGTGAACGATAGTAATGTCTGGAATTGACTCCTCTCTGTGCATCCACTATAAGCTGTATGATGTATTTAAATGTATGTAAAAAAAAAAAAACAAATATACCCGATCAAGTTTCTTGCCAGTTCTTCTCGATGGCTGGGTTGTTTCCGAACCGGTGATAGTTTTTGACGTTCATAAGCGCCTTATTAAGGCCTAAACTGAATAAAGAATTTTTGATTGATTTTGAACTAAATTAAATAGAATCTATTCAAGCAATGTAGTATATATTCAATGCATTCACCGTACGAGTGCCAGTTCCATTGCAGGGCTAGGAGACCGAGGCAGTGCTTGAGACTTGCGTCCCAAGTTTAGATTTAATGGGATATCTTAGGATAACGATGCGTTTCATCGCTCATTCCAGTACCTGCACTTCCCTCGTTACCTTGCCAAATTTGGGATGAACCTACAAAAGTCACTATACATATTTAATTTGGTAAGGAGCTTAGAAAGTCAAGGCATTAGTTGTATAGGAATTTCTCTAATGTATTCCTCGCTCCGAGTTCTACTGCATCTAAACTAACATTGTAGATATTCCCTGTTTATTAATTGATAACACGGTAATAATTATTTATATTATGCTTTACAAAAAATACACCTTTGGACACTTTATTATTATCACGAAGAAAATCAGAAAACCGACCTGAAGTAACATTGTTGCCAGTAGCTTGCATTGTTGCGTTTAGTTCGGTCAGTGAGAGCGCCGGACATCTACCTACTCTCCCCTTCCTCTCCCCGCCTCTCAACACAGGCTGGCAACACACTTGCAATTGCCCTAGTGTTGCAAGTGTCTATGGACGATGGTGATCACTTAACATGAGGTGACCCATGAGTTATAAATGAGAAAGGGTAAACATAGCCTTTCCCTGAAATCTAAAATTAAAAGATACTTAAGATAATTATCCAATAGAAGTTCCCCGTTGAAATTGTTAACCGTAAGCAAATTGTTATCGGCATAGAACTCAGAGTTTCAACAATCTCTAACAAAGTTTCAGCAGATATAATTTGAGTAATCGAGTTCGTGGTCGAAGTCAACTGTAGGTAAATTATATGATTTCAAATGGTTTCCAGTACTTTGTATTTGTTTAGGAACAACGAGATTTTCAGGCCGAGGTTTACATTTCATGGATTCTTGAATTATTAAAGAACAAGTTTTAAGCATTTAGTATCTTGATTCTATACTCCTTATATACCTATCTATGATAGTAAATTATATATTTGCAAAAGTTTAAATAAGCTAGACTTTATAAATGACCAGCATAACTTCAATACTAGGAATAAGCACAAATTAGCAATCTAATGCTTTAAACTCGGTAAGTGCAATAAACGTTTTTAGATAATAGCGTTAAGGTCTAGAATAACTAAGCATATATAAATTTACTAACAATAAAAGCTTATTATGGAATGAATCATTACGAGCATAGCGGTGTTTTGAAATGATCACTTACCTGTACACAAGTTTGTACACTAACAATGTTAGTAGATGGTAGAGGCACGCTGAAGCAATTACTGGTTTCAGCATGAATAGATAGGCTCGTCCGGAGTACTGCCACCCAACCCATAGAAACACCTACGTGAAGTAACAGTGATTACATTATTGCGTTTAGTTCGGTCGGTGAAAGCGCCACAGACCCACCTCCTCTCCCCGCCCCTCTCTTGTCCTCCTTCCTTCTTAGCATTCCTCCTACATAGGCTGGCAACGTACTTTCGACTCTCCTGGCGTTGCCAGTGTCTATTGACGGCGGTGATCACTTAGCATCAGATGACCCGTCTGTTCGTTTGCCTCCTATGATACAAAAAAAATAACATCAGTTATTTAAAACAGTAATCGGCTGCGTGCAACATTAATTTGCATTGTTTTTGGTAAAGAATATAATATACACGGAAAGGAAGGAAGCCGAATTGAATAAATCTTCTCAGTTAGTGACATTTTGCACGGTAACGTTAGCCCCAGATAGTTTCAGTATTAAAAAATCAAACCGTAAAACAGTGGAGATATTGATTTGTCTGTCTAGATTTAACTGAAAACATTCTGACCAATTTTTATGATATTTTGTTAATGGGAAGTATAGATTATTCCGTAAGCAGTTCGCTGCTACCAAATGTTGGAACGACCTGCCCTCTCCAATGCGCAATCTTAACGCTTACGTTTAAAATTCATTATAAAAAGTTATATATTAATATAGCAATGTTTGTAAACTAAAGGTTTTGCATTCAATTTTTGTTGCATATATATTTTAGTCACGCCTGCAACTGCTTCTCTTATATATTGTAGTCCGGTGAAGCTGTAAAGACCTTGTTAGGTCAATAGCGTAGTCAGTCCGAGAAAAAAAAATCTTATATGTTGTTTTATGTATCCTACTATTTATATTATATTAACTTCCCCTATATATATATATATATATATATATCATGTACCTTATTATTTTTTAGATTACTTACTTTCCCTATATATAATATATCTCGTAATTCTAATTCATATTTACTTTTTACGTACCGTGACTCGCATTGGGTTCTAGCTGAAAATCAGCGCTAAGTGTTTCTCATAACACTTTAGCATATGCTGAGCTGGATACCATTTCATAATGCTTCCATATGTATATTTTATTTCTTCTTGTATGTTATGTTATGCGTTATGAATAAAATATTTCTTTCTTTCTAATTTATGAGAAATTCGAATTGGTACATATAATAAATTTTTGATATAAAACTGTTATTCAATTTCAACCAAATTTCATGGAAATTTGTACATGTCATTTTGCAATTAATTGGGCAAAACATGACTTTTACTATCTTTTATCATATTGCATCTAACAATCTCCTTCTATAATACCCCGAGCGATCAAATAAAATAGAGGACCTAAAATGGCTTTCAATGTGTATGTATTGGCAGAACTGAAGCTTATCAAAGTTTTGAAACATCTGTACTGTAAATTGAATTTCGTTGTGAACGCCTAAGCTTTCAGACGTATTGAAATAACTGCTCAGCCTTTTATTTTCTTATAGATCGACATAGATATAGTTACTGATGGAAATTGTTTAAAACGTGGTAAATTGATTGAGTTATGAGATACAGATGCTATGGTAGATGTATTTAATTAAGAACTAAAATATAAAATCATACAATAAACATTAACTTTAGTGTAGGAAATTATTGATATGCATGTATAGAATTTTTTTCAGCTACCTAGACAAATAAATCCTAATAATGAAAATTGGTTATCAAGTGCCTTACTACAATATCATTTAGTAATTGCCACTGCGTAATGAACTAATATCGCTTCTGAAGAAACTAGATTAAAAATTGTACAATGAGCCTAAATCTGATCGGGAAATTATCGTTATCCATCTATAGCATTTTTTGAGGATGCGGATTAAGGCTACCAAGTAAAAGATCTCATTAATTTACTATAGTTTGGTATTTGCGTATTTGATTGACGAAGAAATTGCTTTGCGTAAACTGAATATAGGTTACGTTACAGTTCCGCTAAAATTTCATTGCCAGATTTTTTTTATGCTATTGGTGGCAAATGAACATGCAGGTCACCTAATGGTAAGTGATTCCCGCCGCCCATAGACACCTGCGACACGAGAAGAATCACAGATGCGTTGCCGGCCCTTAAGAAATGAGTAGGCTCGTTTCTTGAAAGATTGTAAACTGTAATAGTCCAGGAACACTGCCGCTGGGAGTTCGTTCCAGAGAACTGACGTACGTGGGAAAAACGAACGTAAGAACCGTACAGTGGAGGATTTCCAACAATCGAGATGGTACTGATGGAATTTCAGTCCATGACGAGTCGTTCTGTAACGGAACTCAGCAGCAGGAAGCAGTCCGAACAGCTCTTCAGAGCACTCTCTTTGGTAGATCCTGTAGAGAACGCAAAGCGACGCAACGTCTCTACGAAGCGCTAAAGTCGAGCCTTGAGGAAGGTGCTTTTACTCCAACTTTTAACGTTTAAAGTTATGTGCGCAGTGTACATGAATATGTTAAACCTGAAAGCAGTAAATAAAAAGAAATTTATTATCATTTTTTTAATGGTTAACAGTGAAATGTGGCATCTGCCAATTAATTCTAGATGGAACTACAACGTTCATTCAAGCATTTAGTGATATGTGGCACTTTAATTTTGGGGTGTAAGGGGTGTTGAGGGGTGTAAGGGGTGTTTGGGGTGTAAGGGGTGTTTTGGGATGTAAGGGGTGTCGAGTAATATCTTAAGACTTGAGACACCCAAGCCAACCTCACCTGCACGTGGTGCACCCTGCTGAATAACGAACGAGGCAATGGCGATAGCGGAGTGGTAGGGTTTTACAGCCCGACTGGGTCGCAACCACCATGTACATGTCGAAAAAGCCCGTCATAGTGACTCGCTTCTGCGCGTCGCGTTTCGGGATCAGCCTGTGCATATCCAATCCTGGGTGACTTTCGTCATTATGGCCGGCATGACAGCGGCGACCGGCGATGGATAATCTGTCTCTCGTGGTCGCCACTATTTTTGGATTGTACTATGCTTACCATCAGGCATAGTGCAGTCACTTTGTCGTGCTTCATAAAAAAAAAAAAAAAAAACATTAATGGTCCTATGAAATTTTTACTCAAAATTATAACAACTAAGAATAAAACGTGATTTTTAAGACTTTTATATAAGACAGTTGTTTGGTAGTCTAAATATATCTTTTATCTTCTTGATATAAAACATCTTTAGGCAGAGGGTAAATCTAATTGTTGGCGTGGCGACGCAAAGATGAACTTTGCACTTTTAACGAAATACTCAAACATTTGCGACCCTATCTATATAAACATAAGATTCAAATTGTATTGTCGTTCACTCGTTATACGTGTGTTATGCGGCACACGCCGACGACTTAGCGCCCTTTGATAAATGCCGCCAAACACACAGCGCCTGTGAATAGATGATTTTTTGTATTTAATAAAAATGAATATTTATGTAATAAAATAAATAAACAGTCATTATTTTATGCATCAAATTTGTAATGCTTTATCTTTTCATTATGCTATTGCTGATTCCTGTCGTAATCTGTTCTTTTAGGCATATAATTCATACAAAACAATTTCGATGTTTCACATCTGCCAGGCGTCCCATGACGGCTCAATTTTTATTCCTCAGACAGAAGGCACGACTGGAGGCAGTTTTTATTTATATCAAATGAATTCTAAAATAGAACACTACTAAATACTTAATAAGCATTAATCAAAACTTTGTTTATGTCGAAAATAAAGTTACCGAGAAGCTAAGTGCATAAGACTCGTAATGTAATGACATACGAGCACATCTAAAACTAGAAGCAACAACAACTTGGAAAGGCAAAATGCTCTGCGCCCACTGAATACTTTATGACGGTTGTAAATCCAGCGAAATCGTAAATTTTGCAGGCGCCCAACGCGACCCGACGAAAAGACCCCGACCCTTTGCGAAATGGATATTAACGTGGATTGCCCCTATTACGGGTCAAAGTTTAGAATGAAACATTGGGAGACGGTGAGTTCGAGAAGTAAATGAACTTTATGTAGGATCCGACTTCAAACTGTAATCCTTGAAGAAATTGAAAAAAAATGTTTATGACCCTTGTAACATTTTTGGACTTCCGCAAACCATTATCTGGCGATCGATTTGGGTAATTGATCTCTAATATATCCTTTTTTTTTAATTCTTTGTGTCTAATTCGACTTAAATTTTACTAACACTATTCAAAAAACTCTTAATTCAGCAAGTTTTTCGACTAAATAAATTAGAATTTTATCTGCTATTCTGATTTCGATGCATCATCTATGCTCGTTTTTTCGGTAATAATATTAATTAGTCTATCAGATGCTAAGTTAAATAAATACAAAAACTTCCAATGAGTCCCATCCCCTAAGATCCGGCTACGGAGGCAGGATTTGGGCAGAGCACCGCCTCCTCCTGCCGGTTCTCCTTTGGCGGAGACGGCCACTTAATGGGTCTGCTTCGCGGGCACTCTCCGCCGCCTCCTTCTGTGAAATAACCTCCTCGCAGAAGGAGGCCATAGCCAAGCCTGTTCGCTACCGAGCATGGCCGAGAATCCCTATTCTAATTAAACCGAACCTTTACTAATATTACTTTGTTAAAACAACTTTTATAACAACATTATTTGAATTCAGAGATGTATTAACCACATACATAAAAGAATCACTGATTGACTGACTGAAATCCCACATCCGTACATCACAAACCGCTAAGCATATGACAATTTGCATTCAATTTTGTTTTGTACAATAGCTCAGCTACAGCTCTAAGGAAGAATTTACAGACATTCAATCCATCAGGTTGTCAAAAAAGAGATAAAAAATTATATGAAAATCCGTCATTTTTATATCATTCAATTATTTTACCATATACAGGTATTAATATAAGTTAGAGAGCCAAAGATAATTACTACACAGAAAACTCGTGCAAAGCCGTAGAATCCTGCTAGCAATTTTTAGATATTGTTAGTTTTTAGTAATATTACGTACACAATTTATATTCGTAATCCTCTTTGTGATGAATACATAGCTATAAATTATATTCACATTGATACTGAAGCTATACCCTGAATAGTAATATACAAACGCATTCCACGCGTCGCTGTCAAATGTCCTTTGATAAAGTGGATAAAACTGGATTTGGGATCCTTCCATAGCGGTATGTCGAGATGTATGTGTTATATTATATGTATTTTGCATATTATTATTACAAGTCTTATAAAAAGCTCATAATCCCTCAATATTCAATAGAAAAGAGATATACTCGAAGTTTCTCTACATAATCGAATCAGAAATGAGGAAACTCCCGAGAAGACCCAACGTACCATAGACTTGAGAATTGATAGAATTAAATGGTAACAAGCGAAGTTATTTTTTATAGAATCAATGGCCTAAGGTACCGTAGTTAGGACTCACTAGAAACGATGATATCATGTTCGAATACTGTGTTGATGAACGTAGGTTCAAATCCTAGCAATGGAGTCGGAGCTTTTGTTGATGGAAAACATCGTGTTGAACTATGATAGGACGATTGGGTTTTTCTTTGAAATGTTTCGCCAAGCACCTGCTGGTGTGGTCCGGTAACTGCTATTGAGAGCCAGACCCCTTCATGTTTCTGTGTTTCTGTGTTTACCATCTTAGATTACATCATATATCAACGAATATAAGTTCACTTGGTCAGAGTGGCAATCTTCGTGGTAGGTATTATACCAAAGTGCGAGTTAAACCAAGTCGGTAAATAAATGGAGAGTTATAATACTATAATGAACTAGCCTCTGTCCGAGTTCTCGTCCGTATGGAATAGTTTCATTGTGTTAAAGCTAACACGCAGCGAAAGCTCGCAAAAAACGATTTTGAAACATTCTTCTTTGACGCTCCGATTCTATTGGTTTTAGTGTAATAATATAGCTTATAAGCTTCCTCGATAAATGAGCTATATAACATTGAAAGAATTTTTCAAATCGGGCAAGTAGTTCCTGAGATTATCCCCTACAACGTCACAAACTCACAACCAAAACTAGAATTATTGGATAATGTCATGAAATAAGATTCCCTAAAGTTTTTATTAAGGTGAAAGTTTAAATTTGTTTTAACAACTCGTAAATGTTAAAGTAGAAAATCAAATGGTAAGGGACACAGTGGAGCCACCAAACGTGGCAAAGGAACGGTTAAGGCGGGATGTGGTCCCTCCCATTTAAAATTCCAATACTGAACATTTGATTAGAAAGTGGCCTACCAAAAACACGGATTCGCGTCGATTTACAATTCAGATATTATAAATATTACATTATCTTTAAACGTTTGTGTGATTGAAAACTTCCAATCTTGCAAACTTTGTTGTTAATTTTCTTGTTACTAATTTTTTTTTTCACTAGGAGTCGCTGCGACTTTTGATGGATTAAATTATAACGTTAGGAATTTTGAACATTTATTGATTATTAGAAACAATAACCGGCCAATTTAGATAAAGTGTTAAGAATCAATTCTAACAATGAATCACTTTCTAAATAACCGACAAGAGTTCGGACAGAGCTACCACATTTACGACGGTCACCGAAAGAGTGCGTCAACACGTTTTTTTTTTTTCGAACTATCTATGCTATTGTCCTTGCAAGGCCTTCACAGATTCACCGGACTACTAAGGCGAGCGCTTAAAGCACTCAGCCGACTTTATTCAGGTAACATGCTCAAGGGTGCGCGGCACACCTCGGCTTGGGCTGTCACCGAGAAAAAACCCGATTTGACCTAGCTAAACTATTCTAAGCTATACCTACATGTATTTGTTTGTGAATCATGCAATTAAGAATTGCATGTATATCGGCATGCAACGAACTAAACTACTTGATTCAGTTCGAATAAGGGAAAAAAAATAAAACCCTTCCATTTGTGTAAAAATGCATGTCTAAGTATCTGTGTATGTGTTTTAGTGATGTAATGTGTCACTGTATCGCGATAGCAGCAGCTTTGTGAGTCACCCGAGCGATCTCGGCCAGGGCTGCTGCCGAGATAAACACCTCGTGTTTGCAGGAGTGAAACGTGAGGTCTTAGTCTCACGACGACACGAGGGAGGGGTAAGCGGCGCGCGCGAACCGTTGAAGGGTAGCCACGACGGCAGAATATTTCGCGATCGCTCTAATAGGATCTTGATTTGGATCATTTGCTACTTCATCGTACGCGGAGATCTCGAGATCTCGTAGAAAACTAACAACTGGGCAGACCAGTCCATGCCGGATTTTTTTCTCGAACTGACTACGCTATACGCTATTGACCTAGCAAGGTCTTAACAGCTTCACCGGATTACAACCATGCCGGATAATGTCCGTCAACACGACAAGCGCCGCCCCTTATGTGGGCCGTTCGCAGTATAACTACCCGACATTAAAGCATAACATCGACAAATGGCGTCTCAGGTCATTAGTAACAACCCCCAATATGGTCATAGTAAGTCAATAAAGTCATTAATAGTACGGAGAGTGCTAACAATAATGTAAAATACAATAACAATAAAATCTGACACTGGAAATAACTTAGTTGTACCTGCTTTTATAGTGATTGGCAATACAATGTTGATTTTTTTTTCATATCATAGGAGGCAATCGAACAGGTGGGTAACCTAATATTAAGTGATCACCACTGTCCATAGACACCAGCAATACCAGAGAAGTCGGAGTTGCTAGCCTGTGTTGGAAGGGAAGGGGGAAGGTTGGCCTCCGGTATTCTCACTGAGCGAACGAAACGCAATAATGCAAACAATGTTACTTGACGTCGGTGTTTCTGTGAGAGGGTGATACTACCCCGAACGAGCTGACCCATTAATGCTGAAACCAGTCATAGCTTCAGCGCGGCTATACCACCTTCTTAATATACCAACATTCATATCTAAATATATGAAAATCCATTATCATGATGTTTGTCCACGAGGAACTCAGAAATTACTGAACCGATCTTCACTAAAGTTGGTTATGGACTATTTGATTTAACTTGAGAGATAGGATTTATATTTCGATTAGTATCTATCCTCAATATTATTTCATTAATGATTAAATTGATTGTCGTTGTTGCTTATTGTTATGAATTGGAAGTTTCGTCAGTCTCGAACAGATGGCGCTTTAAATCAGTTTGTTGACGGAAAATTGTACGACCGCCCATTATAGATGGCGCCACACGAATACTTTATCACAGTTTTAATGCAACATGTTATAACTAAGCCATGGGAGTTTTTGGCGGGATTTTAGTCTGTCATGTAGTGGATTTTATATTTTATTCATAATATTGTGTTATTGGACTCTATATTTTGTAAATTTGGTGGAATTTTACGTAATCTAGTTAGTTTATTGTGCATAAGTGAAGTGAATAGAAAATAATACCACGTAGCATGAAATTCTGAGATGCCACAAAAACTCCCTAGCAGGTTCTAACAAGGGATCCACCATCTTGTTAGAATATTGACCCACACGACGCAATATTGAAGTGATTGCACGACGCTTGTAATATTATCGACTACGTGACGATGGCAGCAATAATCTGAAAGATTAATTGCCAAAAATAAAGTTAAAAAAAAAAAAACTAAGCCACAGAAACGCGTTGCCTACTTAGCAGGTATTTAAAAAACAATTGTCGATTATATGTAAGCACACCACTTTACAAAGGTAGCACTTCCTTCTTCATCATACTCTTATTCCACTTAAGTTGGGTTAGTACAATATGTTATGTTGTGTTATGGTGTATGATTTGGTATCATTTTTAGAATCGGCCACCTGCTGACATCAACCCTCCTTGGGATTATTTTGTTGTACCACTAATTGTTAGAACCTATTCGACTAACACTCTTCCATTGTTGTATTTATAATTGTCTCGATAAGGTTTGTATGATCGAAAATATTTGGAAAACCGTATGGAAAAGTGAAAAAAAAATCAAATTATAACTATGTGTATTGGTTTTTGGCGGGATTTTAGTCTGTCATGTAGTAGATTTTATATTTTATTCATAATTTTGTGTTATTTGACTATATATTGTGTAAAGTTGGTGGTGTTTACGTAATATAGTTAATTTATTATTCATAAGTGAAGTGAATGGAAAATAATAACACGGAGCATGAAATTCTGAGATGCCACAAAAACTCCCTGGAAGGTTCTAGCAAGGGATTCACCATCTTGTTAGAATATGGTTTAACACGATGCTTAATATTGGAATGATCGCACGAAGTTTGTGATATTATTGACTACGTGACAATGGCAGTAATAATCGGAAAGATTGATTGCCAAAAATAAAGTTAAAAAAAACTATGTGTATTGCACACATATACTTAACTAGTGGACCCTTGATGATTATATAAAGAGTTATATAACTAAGCCTTCCTCATGAGTCACTTTATCTAGTGGTGAAAACCATATTGAGTTTATCGCGAAAAGACAGTACAGAAAACTGTTTTATAATATGTTGTGTATATTCATAATATATAACAAATCATGCATTTCTCTCTAGCTGTAGTATATATTTCAATAAGAATTAATTTAAATAAAGGAATAAAATCTTCCAGCATACATTATTGAAATAAAATCCATCCCCTATAGGAATAAAATAGTTTGGAAACTGTTACTAAAACTGCATTTGAATTTCGGTGAAATCGATATAGGCCCGCAGAATGGGATAGTCGCGAATGTTTGGCCGCCACTTCGACCGAATACCGCTTTTGAGCCGGGGTATTCTGTTAACTGCGTCCGCAGCCAGTTAACGACTTGTTTAGTACGATTTACAATCGAATTTTGTTTGGAAATGTACCGGAATTTCACGCATATAAAAACGCTAACTTAGATTGGTTTTATAGCTTTAAATACACCAACTATTGCGTAAAATTCGTCTATAAATCGACATTTATCTCTTATCTATACTAATATTATAAAGGGGTAAAGTATGTGAGTTTGTGACGTGATGTTGTGACGTTGTAGGGGATAATCTCAGGAACTACTGATCAGATAAAATAATATTTTTCACTATTAGAGAGCTCATTTATCGTGGAAGGCTATAGGCTATATCATCACGCTAAGACCAATAGCAGCGGAGAACCAATGATGAATGTTTCAAAATCGAGTTATTTTTCGATTTTGAGAGCTTCCACTTTAAAATTATCTGTCTCTCTGTTCCGAGTAATCTCCAAAACGGCTGAACGGATTTTGACAAAACTTTCTGTAACAAACAGCTTAAAATAGCGAGAGTGACATAAGCTATTTTATTTTAAACTAGCTGTTACTCGTGACATCGTCCGCAGTGGAATCTCCAAAACAGTTGGGCCGATTTTCACGAGACTTTCACTAATAGATATCTGAAATTATTATTTTAGTAATTTTACATTCTATTAATAGAATTTAAAAAACGCTTTCGGAACCGTGGATCTGATTCTGTATTTTATATATAAAATCGGATAGTGGCATTGTAATGTATGTAATGAAACACGGACTGTAGCAGAATGACGTATATTGAAGTTAGTGCATACACGATGCTGGCGGAAAGGTACATTGATAAAATTAATATATTTATACACCACATAGTCCTCCTCCTGAATATATACAATCTAAAAAATTAACACAAATCCTAAGATAAATTTGAACATGTGATACAGTTGATACAGTTTACAATAAACAAAAATTATTTCTTATAAGATCTTGATCTTAAAGTCATTGCATGACTAGGCTCTTTTGAATTAAGTCCTGGCTTAAAAACCTTAGCATGAGCCGAACTGTGATGCTCAGGCATAATATCAGAATCTACATTATCGACTGGTTCAGGTGTCAATTCGTTTTCAATATCCTTGTCTAAGCCGGGTGACATTACGTTACTAGAACAGGCAAACTCGTTAGCGGATGACAAAGCAGGCTCAATATTCTCACTGCAAGTAGCTTGTGGGTTCAATTGTTCTGCATTCACACATGACAGTGAATGACGCGATTTTCTTTTGCTTAATATTTGATCTGTATGCCGTTTTACTACGCGATCATCGTCTATATCTTTAACAGTATATGACACCGGTCCAGTTTTATTCATAATTACACCGTCTTTCCATTTAAAATCTTTATTGACATAATTTCGCATTAATACCATCTCCCCGGGAAAAAATTCACGTAACTTTCCACCCCGACGAGTTTCTTGCTCTATTTGTTTATTTTGAACTATCTCACTGGTAACTGGTCGTAATAAATCTAGCTTACAACGTAACCTACGTCCTAACATTGCTACAGCTGGCTCTTTTTGTGTTGTACAATGTTCAGTATTTCTATAAGTAAATAAAAAATTACATATTGCTTTATTAAAATCAATATTCTCTACTGTAGCCTTTTTTAATACTTGTTTTACAAGTTTGACTGCATTTTCAGCAGCTCCATTACTAGATGGATGATAAGGTGCAACTAACACACGCCTGATACCATTACTTTCTAAATAATTATAGATAATTATTTGAAGAGAACGGTGGTCCATTATCACTTACTATACTTCTAGGGAGGCCGAAACGAGCAAAAATTTTACGTAAACTATTAATAACCACCGTTGCAGAAGTGCTACCTACTTCTTCAACTTCTAACCATTTAGAATGAGCATCTATTAAAATAAGAAAATACTTATTACGATATGGCCCTAGAAAGTCTATGTTCAAACGGTCCCAAGGTTCTTTCGGCCAACTCCAAGAATGTAGAGGCGCTGGTGGGGCTTGATCACGCTGAGAAGCGCAAGCCTGACATTCACGACAGATTCGCTCTATGTCTGCATCTATCCCCTCCCACCAGACATAGTTTCGTGCCACTTGTTTCATTTTGACAACACCAATATGTCCACTATGTATTTCATCTAAAACAGTAGCACGTAACGTGTGTGGTATTACAATACGGTACCCCCAAACTAAACAATTATTTTCTATGAACAGATTATCTTTTTTTAAATAATAAACCCTATCCCGTTCATTTTCAATACGTTCTGGCCAACCGAATTTAATATACCCCATTACTTTATTTAACTGTACATCCTTTTTTGATTCTTTTTGTACTTCATTAAATGTGACTGGTAAATCATTTTGTATAAAATTAAAATAGCTACCAATGTAATTTTCAGAATCATAATCATTTTTTTTAGTTACATGTAATGGTAAGCGAGACAAAGAATCGGCAAAACAGTTTTTTGTCGAGGGCACAAATTCAATATCAAAGTTATAAGCTCCTAATCGCACTGCATATCTTTGCAAACGACTTGCAGCTGTCTGCGGAATCCCTTTATTTTTACCAAAAATGAAGCTTAATGCACGATGATCACTGCGTAAAAAGAAATGACGGCCATATAAATATTGATGGTGTTTAGTTACACCGAATAAAATTGCTAACGCCTCTTTATCTAATTGTGAGTAATTAAGCTCTGCGTCATTTAACGTACGAGAAGCGCAGCTAACCAGTCTCTCTGAACCGTCAGGAAACCTGTGAGTAAGCACTGCACCTAGCCCGTATGCGCTGCTGTCAACCGATAATATTAATGGCAGTGTTGGGTCGTAATGTGCCAGTACAGGACTAATGCTCAACATACTTTTGATTTCTATAAAGGCTTTTTCACACTTGCTATCCCAATTCCAAGTAACACCTTTTTTTAGCAGATTATATAATGGACGCAAAACGCTACTAATATTAATACAAAAATTAGCGTAAAAGTTAACTAAGCCTAAAAAACTTCTTAATTGAGATACATCTTTAGGAGTGGGGGCGGACACTATCGCTTCGACCTTATTCTTATCAGTGTGAAGACCAAACTTATCTATACAATATCCTAAATAGGTTACACTGTTTTGAAAAAATGCACATTTTGACCAATTTACACGTAAACCAGCATCTCTTAACCTACATAATACCGCTCTTAAATTGTTTAAATGAATATCTCTATTTGCTCCCGTAACACATATATCATCCTGGAAGGCTACCGTAGACGGCAAGCCACTAATTGTTTCTTCTATTAATTTTTGAAAATTTTCTGGTATACACTTTAAACCGAAAGGTACACGTTTGTAAACAAAAGTGCCTATATGTGTGGTGATCGCCGTCATCGGTTGAGAGTCTTCCGTGAGAAGCACTTGCTGATAAGCATTAGACAAATCTATTTTTGAGTATTGTTCTCCTCCCGCTAAATTAGCAAATATTTCTTCAATTCGAGGTACCGGATAATGAAAATCTTTTAAAAGTGGATTTATTGTGACTTTGTAATCTCCACAAATACGTAAATCACCATTTTTTTTAATAATAGGAACGATAGGCGTTCCATAATCTGAACGATCTACTTTGTAAATGACGTCTTCGCGCTGCAAGCGTTCGAGTTCACGCTGAACCGGCTCGCGCAGCGCTAGAGGTAGCGTCCGCGCTTTCACGTATACCGGAGTGGAATCCGTTAAATGTAATTTTATTCGAGATTTATACGTTCCTAACCCATCAGCAAATACTTCTGAAAATTCTTTATGTAAGACGTCTATAGAGTTTTTATTACAATCTGGCTTTATGTTATAACAATCTGAAATATTTAGGTTCAAGCAACGTATCCACGTACGACCTAGAAGTGGTGGACCGCCTTTCTCGACAATAAATAATTTTAATTTTAACTTAATATGTCCGTAAACAACATTCACAAAAATATAGCCAAGAGGTCTGATCACATCGCCAGTATATGTTTTCAGTCTCGGTGACTCCTTAATAATACATATGTTTGAAAAATATTTATCATAACATGTCTTTGAAATAATTGAAATTTTGCTGCCAGTATCAATTTCGAATTTAATTACACAATTTTCAACATTAAGATCCAGTAAATAAGGCCCGTCATTATCGTTACACAAAAAATTGTATAGATTCAAATCACTATCAGAATTTGTTTCCCTTAAAAAAAATTGACTTTTCACTCTTTTTGACGGTTTTGGCCCCGAATCACTGACGTACTTACGGCACATTACTTTCAAGTGTCCTTTTTCGCCACATCTATCACATGAATACATTTTGAATCTGCATCGCGCGGCCACATGATTGTTCTTGCCGCAACGCAAACAAGAAACCGCACGACCGCCACCGCGACTGCCACTGCCAGCATGCTGCGCGCTGCCGCTCGGTGCGGGCGCGCTCGTACCCGTCGAAGCCGCTAAGCTCACCCGATGTAATCCGTCACTGCAAGACGCGAGGCTCGCGCTGCCCTCAGCGCACCCGCCGTTCCCGCTTGTCGACGCCGTCGCGGCGTGTCGTTCCGCCGCCTCTAATGCCAAAGCCAACTCCACCGCCCGTTTGTAATCTAAATTTTGTTCGGCAAAAAGTCTGGATCTCATATCCTCAACACGAAGCCCAGATACGAACTGATCTCTTAAATTTATCTCTAAGCTGTCACCAAAATTGCAGGTTTTTGCGAGATGTTTTAAATTTTGTAGGTATTCGCTAACTGACTCATCGTGACCTTGTTTTCTTTGCCGAAATACGTGTCGTTCTGCTATCTCCGACCGTCGCGGTTCAAGATGTTCTTTCATTAATCTTTCCAATTCTTCAAACGATTTATCTTCAGGAAGAACAGGATAACACAAATCACACATCAACTCATAGCACGTAACTCCCATATGCGTCACTAAAGTCGCCACATGCAACTCCTTTGTGATGTTGTTTAACGCGATAAATTGTTTCACACGTCTACAATACGCGTCCCAGCTATGTACGCCTATTAAAAAACTTTCAATTGTTCCAAATGGCATTTTGAATTTCCGTTAACCGACTGCGCCAATGTAATGTATGTAATGAAACACGGACTGTAGCAGAATGACGTATATTGAAGTTAGTGCATACACGATGCTGGCGGAAAGGTACATTGATAAAATTAATATATTTATACACCACAGGCATATTAATACATACATCCTTGTGCCTAAAAAAACATTTTTGAAGTGAAATTTCTGAAAAGGAGTGGTTTAAAATTCTGTTCTTTTTTTTATTAAGGCACTTTAATTAAGGCATTTCTTTTATATTGAATTTTTTTTTTTCGAAATGACTACGCTATTCACGTGTGTGGGGGTGATCGTGTAGTGTTGTAGCGGTGGTGTATATTTGTGTGTCACCGTATCGCGCAAGCAACACCCTCAAGGGCTCTCTACCGAGGGATCGAACCTAGGCTTGAGCCGCTGCCGTGGGAGGCCTAATCGGGTAAAATTCTGATCCGCAACCATTTTGTGTGACGATGCAATGGTGAGAGTTCACACTGAGTCGGGCAGAATGGGAGCAGAGTCTCGATACGAGTACACTCTACTCGCTTTTTTTTTCTCGTTGTCTGTGGTTATATGTACTATGTTCAAGCGACGCGGCGATCATTGAACACAATCAATTACATATATTTAAAAATTGCTTGATGAATAACTAAAACGTTCACCTGGAATACAAAAGTTTTACTTCTATCGTGTATCGTTACGATATACTTTTTTTTTCACAGGGAATGTATTATAGTATCTCAAGATAATAATAAAAGTAAGTTAATATTAGGCTCGTCACGGTGACTCTTTTGGTTTGTTAAGTTTAAGGTTCAACCTACGTATGGAGATCGATCATAAAGTGTCTCAGTTTTCGCTGTTCTTTTTAACTTATACCGTACTTACCACCAAGCACAGTGTAGTAGTCACTGTGTCGTGGTGCGATAAAAAAAGGTCAAGGCAGTCGTACGAGTCTTAAAACAATGAAATATCTGTATACTCTTTTGAATTCTTTTATTAATTATATTAATATTTAAATTTTAGGATTTGTTTATTGCAATTATTAACGTAAGTGTGGTTTTAATATCTATTGGTATTCGGAGCAATAATTATATACAATTTTATAAGGCCTATTAATCAATCAAACGTATAATGGGCTGCAAAATATTAAGATCACATATACACAGGCTCCTATACTATGTGTCACTAGTCTGACGTATGCCACGCATGCGCAATACGGCCGGTCACGATTACTAGCATGTCATAACGCGAAGTTATAAATTTATCTCTTGCCAAAATACCGCTCAACGCGCCTTAAAAGTTTTCACTACAAAGAAATAGTATTAAATATCAGTATTTTTTTTAACAATCTCAAATAAATAGGTATATTTTGTTTTTAAATGAACAAAACAGTACCGGTATGGTATCGAGTGAGTTACACGCATCGAACTAACGAACTAGCTGTGAAAACAGAAAAACTCCCGTGTTCCGGGTAAAACTATGGAGCCGTGGCCACAATAAGATTAAGAGACAGTATGTCAACATTATATTACATTTAAAAAACAAGCTACAAATGTTCTGAAGTCCAAAAATATATTAAAAAAATATTGAGCCGTCACGAGACGCTTGGCAAATGTGAAACATCAAAATTGTTCGAATCCAGCGAATCTCAAATTCTCAAATTACACATACCTATATGTGGGCTCAGTGCGGCAAGAGAGATTACAGGCAGTCGCTTGCGCATGGCATCGCGTCGCCACTTCTCACACAGTCGACACGCCAACAATCAGACTGCCCGCACCTATGGATGTTTCACATAAGAAAATGGCAAAGTCTGGATACACATAGAATTATTTTGTACAACTAATATGCATAATTGGATAGTTATGGTGGCTAATGCTGCCCCGACAATCAAAATGTATTGAAGACTACAGTTTGGACGTCTCCGCGATATAATCTCATTACCTTTTTTCTTTTTTTAATTCATTATTGTTTATTCGTTATTTTTTATAATACATACATTTAATACTTTATTTCTTATATGAATACCTACTTATACGCTTATACATATTTATACATAATAAACTACACAATTTATAGAGTAATTATAATATTTTCATCATAGCGTTATTATTATTAGATATATAAACGCACTTGGCCACAGTTGAAAATCATCACTGGGGTCATTTATAAAGATGACAGCCAGCACATGCTGAATAGTGCGCCATTGCAGTTGTACCATGGTACAATAATCTTAATATTTTTGACGAATATTTTTATTCTTTTTCTATGTTATGTACGTCTTTGTAACTCTGATATACTACTATTGTTTTTTTTTTTTTTTCGAAATGTCTACGCTATTGACTCAGCAAGGTCTTAACATCTTCACCGGACTACAACAACTATTGTATTTGTCCATGTGTTTACTGCAATAAATATATTTTCTTCCATTCTTTATTTCTAATGCAATCATAAAATACAATAATAATAATTAAATACAAAAATTCAAAAGCTTATAACATGGCGACGCATGTTGTGGCGACGCGAAGCCACGTCAGAAGTCGATCTGACCAGCAGCAATAGATGTTTGATATCAAAATGTGAAGAATTATTTATCATTTCAAGTTTTTAATGCAAAAAAAATCCATATACGTTACTATAGTTACAGAAAATGACATAGGGTATTTTTATCCAAAAAAAGACTACTATTTGCAAGGAATAAGTAAAATCCATATGAACGCGATCGCAACCGCACGCAAAAGCTAGTGTCATGTAACGTACTATAAATAGTATTTCATTGTATTTGACTAAATAAGTTAATAGTGAAAACCAGCACAGAAAATATTTGACCTTTTTTTAACCGACTTCGAAAAAGGAGGAGGTTATATGTTCGGGTGTATGTATTTTTTTTTTTTATGTATGTTAATCGATATCTCCGTCAATTGTGAACCGATTTTAATGATTCTTTTTTTGTTTGATTTGGCTATACTCCAAGGTGGTCCCATATAAATTTGAATAAAATATTCAACCCCTAAGAGGGTTAAATATCGTTTATTTGATTTTCACCCAGTTCGTGTCTACGTATTTTCGTGTACTTGAAAGTGATTTCATCAATTTTATTTGAAATTTGATAACTGGGAATGGTGTTCTTGAACATAAAAAAAAATCCAACCATAAGGGTTGAAAATAAAGGGATGAATAAAGCTTATATGAATAAATGAACTTCCCCACAAACTAATTATAATGAAAACTTGGAACAACCTGTTGTAATAATAAGAATATCATTTAGTCAATCCTGAGTTGATCATGACAATGAAGAATGGAACTCCTCAACGGCTTACAGCAGCTATCTTGTGTTTGGGTACATATGACTCGTTTTGACGAGGACTTACATGTGGGATTATGACTGTTGAGGCAATTCCCGTGAAGCGGACATTAGGAAAGATGAGGTTCTGAAATTCGTTCACAATCAACCTAATATGACCAGTTAGATCTAGTACGATGTAATATCATGTTTGTTTGTCAAGTTATGAACTTCTGAAGAACAATTACTTCTGTATCGAATTAAATCAAAGTCATGTACTCGAAAAATATCTAGAAATATGGTGGTAAGCGACTTTATATTTTTCTTTAAGTTATTGTTCAGACCTCTCGGTATTATTACAAACATTACAAGTATACAGGTAGCCGCTTATATATAGGTAGTCTACTAACTAGCCTAGCTACTAGAAGTCTAATTACCATCACTATGAACGAATTTCACCTTTATTTGTTGTTCACTTCACATAAAATACAACTGTTATCAAAAAGACCGGAGCTATGATCAAAGTAAGAGCGTAAGCGTTGCGGAAGCATTAATAGATTAAGATTCATAAAACCACTAAACCTTACTTACTTTATAATTAATTAAAACCATGTAAAATATATTTATATACACTAAAAATGGAAAAATAAAAATTTTTACAAAAAAAATTGAACCGACTTCGATATAAAAAACTTATAATGCACTTAAAAGTGAAAAATAAATATATCATTAATATAATCAAATTAAATAAAATATATGAATTTTTGCGCTACCTAGAAAAATACTGGAAGTCGGTGCCAACCGAAAATCATATCGATATAGGTACGAAGTCCACTCTCACGCTCCTGATATATATCTGTATAATAAATAAATAAATAATGTAATATATTTTTTTACCAGCAACAACATTGAAATTTCGGTTGGCACCGACTTCCAGTATTTATCTAGGTAGCGCAAAAATTCATATATTTTATTTAATTTGATTATATTAATGATATATTTATTTTTCACTTTTAAGTGCATTATAAGTTTTTTATATCGAAGTCGGTTCAATTTTTTTTGTAAAAATTTTTTTTAATTCTATTCTGCAGACTCTTGGTCCGCACCCTTTCTTTTGCTTACACGTAGTACTTTATATACGTAAAAATCATATCCGTAAGCGTATTTTTTTAATTTTTTTATTAGTAATTTATTAAATATTAACAGTTCAATTATTATTAACTATTTTTGGTTTAATGACGTTATTGATTTTATAGCGCTTGCATTTGCATTCTTTATGGCCATTTTTAGGTTGTAAATCCACAATATCCCGTGCCGGAACGTCCACGGACCGACGAATAAACCTACTTATATTTGAGCTTATTTCAAAATTTAAAATGTTGACATACTGGTAAATATTTTGAATTTCCTGTATGTTCCACAGTCCTATCAGCAACTATGAGGACAGCATACACGCGAATACGGTTGAGCTATCGGCAAACAGAATCGCAAAAAAACAAACACCGTGCGCGAACAGCAAATAAAGTTATTTGTTCTTTTTAACCAATGATTTGTACAGTACCCCTCATGTTCTGACTATATTATTCGGTTGCAGTAGTTAACAGTTTCTAGAAATAACGTTATCGCAATAAATTTTCTTTTTGTTATACTAAAATATACATCAGTTTTTCGAGGAAAAACATTCTGTCGTGAGATAATCTATACTAATATTATAAAGAGGTAATGTTTGTGAGTTTATGAGGTTGTAGGGGGTAATCTCTGGAACTACTGGTCCGATTAGAAAAATTCTTTCAATGTTATATTGCTCATTTAACGAGGAAGGTTATAGGTATATTACTACGCTAAGACCAATAAGAGCGGAGCACCAAAAAAAAAATATTTCAAAATCGGGAGTTTTTCCTCTTGAGGGCTTCTGCTGCGTGTTAGTGTTAGCCTAAAATAACTATTCCACGCAAAGAAACTTCAGGTCGCCCCTTACAACTTTCGGCACCGGTCATTGCACCTAGGCTTATTACATTTGTGTTTATACTTCTGAAAGTCTTAGAGGAAACTTTAACTCAAGTTCTCTTTGTTGTTAATTAGTATTTGATTTGATATGTTAAATGTGACCATGAACTACCATCTCTTAGAATACTGTAAGCGACTAACTTAACACCTGGTATATAATTTATAGTTTCTCCATACCTCGTAAGTGTTTCTTTATCACATAATTTTAAAATCTACATATACGTACCATATTAACATATGATACACTTTTTTCGTTATTGCAACTATTTAGGTAATAAACATTTTTAATTAATTAATTAAAATCAGTCAAGTGTTCTTACGTTTAAATCAAAACAAAAACACATTTCGTTATCAACATGTCGAGTGTATACACGTCGTACAAAACATGTATTTTATTGTATATTTTATTTATTACCGTAAGTCCTTTTAGAATTTAGCTATAGTATAGATCTCCTATACCTTTTTTCTGGAAAAAAAATATTATAACCGCACAAATAAAAAACTTTGTTGAATCGATATCATGAAATTGTTTTTATTTCACTTTCATTAGTGTTATATCGGGACTGATCAGATACGCAACATTGCAATATCTTAAGTCTAAAGGAACTAGTTCTAATTTAGGGCGGGATTTATCAAAATTCGCTAGGTAGTCGACGCATGCCGTATAACACAAGTAGAACGAGTTTGCATTTATAGAGTTTCAAATATTTTGAAAAATTTCGTTATAATTACAAAAATGTTTTTTAACGCCACGCCAAAGTAGTCCGGTAAAGCTGTTAAGACCTTGCTAGGTCAAAAGCGTAGTCAGTTTGAGAAAAATAGCCACGCCAACAATCAGGCTTACCCTCCGCATATAGATGTGATGTCTCAGGTCAAAGAGTAAAATATTCTGTACACTTGGATAACGACTTCAAATCAATTTCAATATTGGCTTATATTTATCCACAACCTTTATAACCATAATTGGTTATGGAATAAAACAAAAAATAATAAGTGTATTCTGTGCCCTTTCTTTTAAAATATGTTTCTATTTCACTCTATTTAAATTTAGATTATTTTTGTGTATGAAATAAATATAATATACATATCGGGGGAGCCACTATTGACCTGTGATACCGCGCTATTGACTACAGCGGGGGTGTTACTAATGACCACAAACGCTATTGGTTGAAGTTATCGGCCGTTCATTATTTACACCTGATGTGAGACGCTATTGGTTGGAGATATCGGCTGTTCGGGTGTTTATGTATCTTGATGCATTAAAAGGCGACCGATGACTAGATGCTGGGCATACACGCTAAGACAGTTGGGCTAGTCACACCTATGGATAATTCGTCGTAACTATAGTTGTGTGTCCGTATCAGTTAACGTGTTAATCGATTGTTCAAATCATAACCATGACGTCACTATGGATGACGTCATACTTTTACATGGACGCCATCTTATCACTGCCTCGACATACATAATATGGATATTTTAAGTTATTTTACGTTGTAGGCACACAGTGGTGTGGTTATTAGAAATGTAAGATAAAAATGACCCGTCAATCGAAATTAGTATTAAATAGTATGTCCAATTATTAGTTTAAACCCATTGTTTTTTTTTTCCAGAATCCTGTAATTCTTCGTGAACAACATGATCAAATACGAGGTATAGAAAATATTTTATCAAAAAATAAACCTATTGTTTTAGTAATAAAAGAAAAAAGATCTGATTTTGATGATCTTCTTACTAACGATGAAGATGGACTACAAGACAATGATAATTACGAACATAAAAGGACGTACAGGAGTTACGCAGATTATTTACTTCATCAGTTCTTAAGAGTAACTAATCTTTAATTATATATATTTCATTATAGAAAGGAAAAAATAGAGCGATTTTTTTATATTATAGGAGGCAAACGAACAGGTAGATCACCTAATGTTAAGTGATCACCACCATCCATCGACACTAACAACACCAGGGGACTTGCAAGTGCGTTACCAGCCTGTGTTGTGGGAGAGGGGCGAAAAGAGGAGAGGTGGGCCTCCGACGCTTGCACTGTTACTTCACGTCTGTTTTCTGTGAGAGGATGGTAGTACCCCGGGCGAGCCGACCCATTCATGCTGAAACCACTAATAGCTTCAGCAAGGCTCTACAACTTACAAAAGCTGATTAAAATCATCACTACCTAACCTAAAATTGTTATTGAAGTTATACTCCTTTTGGCGCGTTAGGGAAAAATGATGAGAGTAAATTTTACGATGCGTGCACACCGTTACGACAATCCGACTCCCTGAAGTTAGCTATAGTCAACATTTTATTTCTTTGTATTTATTATTTGTATATCCTTTTATTAAAACTTCCAATGTATTGAATACCTTTTTTCTATTAGCGTCGTTTTTTCTACAAACGTAGAATAAAGGCGAAAGATAAAATTTTTGAAAAGATTTTTATCATGTTACGCCAAAGAAGTGTTATACTTCTTCTTTCTAACACGTGTACATACGTACACACACACTTTTTTATAACAGACTCACAATACCGATGAACTGAATTCGAGCACTGAAGAAACAAAACAAATGCTTCGCTCCGCTTTAAGAGCTCGTTGTAACAAGGTAGTAACATGTGTTGAACGATGTCCACCAAAGAAGCTCGCTTGTCCACAAAACTGTCGAGAAGTATTCGACAACTTAAACCTTTGCTCGCCGCCAACGAGGCCTAAGAAATGTAAGAAGCCGAGGTGTGGTAGAACGATGCCACCGTCGTGGAGTTTTTGATGACATTGATTATATTAATTCCTAGCTGTATCTGCGACTTAGTCCGCGTGAAACCTAATGTAAAAATCAGCGATGAATAAAGTCATCTGATTGCATGAAGTCCATTTAATTATCTACTTTTTTCTCGTACTTAAGTTGCATCGTCATTAAAAGTACCTACTCTTGATTGAGTGAACTGATTTTAATGAAAAAAAGACAGAATCAAAATACTCTTCATTTAATTTAGGCCCTAAAAAGGCACTTGTGAACGTCAAAACTATCACCGGTTCAGAATACAACCCAGTCATCGAGAAGAACCGGCAAGAAACTCGATCTGGTTTATCTTTTCATAATACATTTTTTTTTAATATAATTACAACATAGTAAACATATAAGGTTGCATTCGTTCTTGGTGGACGCACAGAGAGAGGCCTCACTTCCAGACGTCGCTATCGTTCACATATTGATCTACCCTGTAATAGCTTTTATGAATTAAGACTCGCTTGACATAACATTTGAACTTATTATCTAGGTCGGTAATGTGTTTTGGGACATTGTTATAAAATCTAACACCATTACCTAAACAACTATTACTGGTCTTAGACAGCCTAACACATGGAGTGATCAGTTTGTTATTATTTCTAGTATTTACATTATGTCGGTATTTTACTAAATCCAAATTATGTAAGATTTTGCGGAGGTATATCAAATTCTCAAGAATGTATTGGGAGGGCAGAGTTAAAATACTGAATTCGTGAAACTTAGTCTTTAATGATTCGCAGACGAAATGTTATTAGAAGATATGCTTTAGTATTTTCCTGAAGAGGTTTTATTATGAACATAGTATTTTTTACTGAGATTACCCCCTACAACCTCACAAACTCACAAACTTTATCTCTTTATAATATTAGTATAGATTTCTAGACATCTGCAACATATTTTTTTAACAAAAATCTAAAAATTACAGACATTTTTAGTATATGTATATAATGCTAATATTGTTTTATTTAATTGAACAAGTGAGACATTTAACCTACCCTATAGCTTCTCATTGCTAAGCCTATTCCAAACCTCGTCACCGACCTGCGTCTCTCATCACACAGAGTTCTATTTTAGTAAATGGCTTTCATCATTACGTGACATTTAAACAAACCAACTTCAAGTTTTTTATAGATAAACCTCTTTGTATATAATACAAATGGGTTTGTCGGTGAAATGTCTTTAGTGTATATCTAATCTATCTAACACATTTCAACGAGCATTTCTTGTATATTCTTATATTGTTATATATTCAGAATCTCGGAAACGGCGTCAGCTATTTCCGTGAAACTTAATATGTAGGTGGTTTCAGGGACGATAAATCGATCTAGATAGATTTCATTCATAGAAAACTTTTTAACTGATTTTTTGGCAATGAAAAAGTATAGCTAAAATATAAAGCCAAATTACGCCACCGCTGTCAAAACAAAAATAGCTCAGATGGAAATCGGCTGCTTCGAAAATCTGTCTAACCCCAATTCGAATCCTAGTGACAGCAAAAGAGATATATCTCTTTTTAATATATACTTTTTCATAATAAATGGTAATTTTGTGAGACAAACCTGACAGTTTTTTTTTAATTTAAAAACGTTTTTATATAGAACCAAGCTAGGATCGGTCGTCCAGGTTCTTATTTCTTACGATTTAGGATTAAAATTTAAAAGCTACCGTATTTAATTATTTTCACGAAAAATTATCAAAGCGGTAAAGAAGAGTGGGGCAAATTCATTCTTGCCTCATATACAAATGTAACAACACATCAAATAATAGAACGCGCATTAGATTATCAAAGCGGTAAAAACG
>JACEII010000007.1:5956439-6006098 GCA_014332785.1 Antheraea mylitta | reverse complement strand
ATTAGATTATCAAAGCGGTAAAGACGAGCGGGACAAAGGCATTCTTGACTCATCAACAAATGTAACAAGACATCAAATAACAGAACGTGCATTAACCTGTACCCATACCTCGAGTAGCAGTAGATACAAATTATAAATGTTCAAGTATTTTAATTATAAAATTGCGTTATTATATACAAATGAGGCAGCTATTTTTATTTCTTTGAGCGTGATAAAAAATCGATAAAGAATGTTTTTTTAAAAGAAGGCGACCACAAATATTTCTTACATGAATCATATATGTTACGAACTTAAACTTTTTTATATACTTTTAAAACCAGAATTGGATATATTTCTAAATATCGTTTTACATTATGGGCGCGTTCCACTAAGCGTTCACAACGCCTAAAATAGCCTTTTACCTGTTCCACATGGCGTCCGCGGTCGTTGTGGTCGCGGCGAAAACGTCATGATATCACTCATGCGATGCTTACGACGACTCACGCCATGGAGGTAGATCGAAGTGAGCGTTCAGAAAATTGGCGGGATTATCAAAATTCTAAATAATAAAAATGGGGCCCGTAAAAAAATGATTATTTCATTATTATTTACCTGAATCCTCAAAAGACTCTTTGCATTTCACTTGGGTTAACGATTATAATGCTCAGGACAAATAAGAAGGGAAAACACGTGGTCGTGAACGTGATCGTCGCAAGTGCTAAGTAAAACGCACCACACATCATATGTCAAGGAGTTTTTGGCGGGATCTTGATATGTCATATCATGTCAATGAATTCTATATATTAATAATAATTTTCTGTTATTTCAGTATTATTATAAGTGGTCGTAATACAGTTTGGTTATTTTGTACAAGTTAGGGTGATGAGAAAGAATACCATCGGCATGCATTCTGACTTGCCACATAAACTCCCTGGAGAATACTCGCAAGCCAGCCACCATCTTGTTAGTTCAATGAAATGATAGCAAGAAACTTGTAACATCCTTGGCTACTTGACACTGTCAGTAATAATGTACTAAATGTAGTGTTGCCAAAAATAAAATAAATATATCAGACATACATCAGTTTTCATTTAAAATGTGTTTTATTTCATTAGCAACGAAGTTAAAGTATTTTAATGAATAATTTGCACAGTTCCTGAGTGTACAACAGGAGGATCACAGTACACGATTATTAAAATTATCGATACCTAAAATACATACGAAAAATATAACTTCAGACGGTAATTAATACAAGGGCGTGACGAATGCCTCATCTTCAAAGTGCATGGATAAAATAATATTTTAAAAATTACCATTCATTCTTATATAACTTCAAACTAATTAATATTAAACTAGGAAAGAATTTAATATAAAATCTAGTCTAATAAATATAATGTCTAATTATAGGTGGTAACGCCATCTAGTATACCTCGCAACAACTCCAAATATCCCACCCCTTTCCAGTCGTGCACAATCGGTCGTCGCCATACTTTTTTCTCGCAACGTCTATCGCGCTGACGTAACCTACATCGTCGTGGAGGAGAATACGCTGCAGGAGAAACCACAGGTCAGAGCACGACTTCCCGCTTCCTTCCCGTCACTATTTTTCCTTCGTCATTGTGACGACGCTTACCCGCCGATACCGGCGGGTAGCGATTGCATCTCCAATGGGATTGTTAGGGAAGTTCCATAGTACTAAAGTTTATAAAAACAATTTTATGTTTAACTGCCTGCCCTAGCATCGCATAGGCATACGGACAAGAAAATGAAAGTACATTTTCCCTTTTCAGTATGACTAGGGTATTACTTCGGTACGAATTCGGTATCGTTCTGGTAGGTGGTAGAGCCAGGCTGAAGCTATAACTGTTTCGGTATGAATGGGTCAGTTTACCCGAGGTATAGTGTTAATATAGCCCGTTAATTCCACTGTTTAACATACGTATTTCCCAGTACATTGCCACAACCGTCGGGCTCTGCTCGCATTTAGGGTATTCCTTTAATCTACGTTAAGTGGATCGCCCACTTTATAGCAGGTCTACCAACGCTGCGTCATCTATCAGGCATCTATTCTACGAGCGATGTGTCACACCTACAGACACTTAAGTCTAAATTTTCTAAAGGCTATATCAATGAATTTGATTCTTCTGAGGATTTTTAAAATTTCCAATCAATCAGAGATGAATTCTCCGACTATGGTTGTTTCCCTTAACCTTTGAATAACCTGAAGCTATCTTGAAACTTATCCTTAGCAACTATGTTTAAAAAAAAAACAAAAGATTTAATTTTTATTAAAACTGGTAGACAAAGTCTTCACTTTGAACCGGTTGTTCACTTGACAGTCCGGAATGTTCAAAAAGTATGTGCTCTGAAAGTTAAAATATAAAGAGACCTGAGCACTGAGCAGCCATCTTCCCTAACTTCAATATATGCGAGGAAGCGATAAAATATTTTGAAGGCACTCCTTTTAATGGCAAAGGAATTCTTCTTGACAAAAGACAACAGCACCGCACTGAGAATGTCTTTGTTAATTAAAACTTATATTACGTACAAAATATTAGTTTATAATTATTATTTAAGGCGAAAATAAGAAAAACAACACTGATTAATTAATGATGATATACATAGGAGCAAAATGTTTTTTTAAAAAACGCTTTTATCAAAACTATTTTAGACATGTGTTCAATAAGGTTTTAAACATGATTTATTAAAACTCGAGTTAAACTCGTGTTCATCTTCGTTTTTGTAGTAAGATTGTTGTGTTTGTGACAAAAGACAGTAGGGAGATTTTAGAAAGAATTGGCAGATTGATAAACTGTTGTTTCGTAGCCAATTTTTTAAATAGCCTTTTTTATATTTATAGGAGGCAAACGAGCAAGTGGGTCACCTGATGTTAAGTGATCATCACCGTCCCTAGAAACCAGCAACACCAGAGGAGTCGCAAGTGCGTTGCCAGCCTGTATTGGTATTGGTAATGGGGGAGTGAGAACGGAGAGGAGGGATGTGGGTTTCCGGCACTCTCACTGAACGAACGAAAGGCAATAATTCAAGCACTAGTACTTCATGTGAGTGTGTCTGTGTGTCAAAGTGGTTA
This sequence comes from Antheraea mylitta, assembly GCA_014332785.1. NCBI lineage: Eukaryota > Metazoa > Arthropoda > Insecta > Lepidoptera > Saturniidae > Antheraea > Antheraea mylitta. Next base: position 6,003,028 of record JACEII010000007.1, on the reverse strand, counting down.
TACTACCTACCAGAATTATACCGAAGTACTCTAGTCATATCGAAAACGTAAAAAAAGTCTCGTTACCTTGTTCGAATGCCCATGCGATGCCAAGGCAAGCAGTTAAACATAAAATTGGTATGGTTTTTCAGAATTTAGTACTATAGAAGTCCTCTTCCATGCATTAAAGAGTCTAACAATCCCATAATTAGATATTATATTTGATTAAATTCTTTTTTATTAATTTTCATGAGTTTTCGTGCACAAAGAATGCAAATGATGTCATTGAATTCAGCGTTCAATGCTTAGTATTGCTAAAAATAATTCCATATTTTAATTATCTTCTCACTTTATTTACTAGTTTATTGTTTTCGGTGACTTTTGTAGACTTTCTTCCCACAATATAATTTACACTACAATTACCTAGTTTTGCTATAAATACTGAAACAAAGAAAAAAAACTTTCTATTGAAAATAGCATTTATTACTTTTGCAGTGTGTTAGTTTAATACATAAATATAAAACAATTTTGACGTGACAACGTCTTATAAATTGGTTTGCCGGGTGACACTTCAAGAAACTGCGTTACGCTCCGCTCACGTTATGCGCTAACAATGAGAGCGAGTGAGAGGCACGCGTCCCTTCCACTCGGGCATGGTTAGCCCGCCTAAGAGCGAGAGAGACTACTATACGAATGAATATTCACATTAAAATTATTTTACCACTCAAAGTCGTTGTCACGTAAAACTTTCGCCCGTATACCGACTTTACAGGCAACCAATTTTTAAATATTAATACCTTTAAACGAGCAATTCTTGTATATTTTTATTTTTGTATATATTCAGGATCTCGGAAACGACGTCATCTATTTCCGTAAAACTTAGTATGTAGGTAGTTTGGGGGACGATAAATCGATTTAACTAGATTTTATTCATTGAAAACTTTTTAACTGGGTTACCAGGCTGTGAAAAATGTAGCTACAATATAAAGGTAAATTTCACCGTCGCTGTCAAAACAAAAATAGCAAAAATGGAAATCTGCTGCTTCGAAAGTCCATGTAACCCCAGTTCGAATTGTGAATAAAGGTTAATCTTATGAGACAAACCTAACAGTTGATCGTAATTTAAAATATTTTTTAAAGAACCGAGCTAGGCTCGGTCGCCCAGGTACTAAAAGCTTATTCGAAGTGGTCTCTATTGGCTGCAATACAGTCCTTTAAACGTAGAGGCCAGTTATCAATAGAAGCACGCACTCTTTCCATGGGAAAATTCTTTACTGCCAATCGTACGGATTGTTTTAGGGTTTGCATAGGTTAGTGTTTGCATTTGGCTCTTTACCTACTTTGTGTAATGCAATCACAGCGATTCGGTTCTATTTATCACCACACTTCATTTTAATATCAGAAAATATTGTACAATGTATTGGCGCCAAAAAGAGAAAACTCAGTAGTAGTAGTAATAATATTCGTCCAATAGGACAGGCAAAGGAATTAATCCATACTGCCAATTCTAAAGTTGTCAATATAGGTAGTTCTTGTGTATTATTTAGTGTGTTTAGAGAAAACTCAATGAATAATCATATAAAAATGACACATTCCAAATTCAAATGTAATATTCTGTTTATTTTTAATTGTAACAGTATTTATAGCCAGGCTAAGTATAGTAAGGTATGTATAATTTGCGAGTATGGATGTTTATTTATAACAAAAGGTATTATTTCAGTACTAGGATATCTGTCATTGACTTTCAGTTACGATTAGATTGTGTTCATAAACTATGCCTTATTTCTATTTTGTGCAAACTTCTAAATGCTATTTAGAATGAATAAAGTCACGATTAGTTACTGTTCATCTGTGTAAAATATATAAAAATAGTTTATAATATATGTATATGATCTTTTGTGTATAAAAAAATACACTATAAAATAACCTACAATTATTCAGGGCAAGACAATTTTTCTTTTTCTGTGACTGACTATGCTATTGGCTTAACAATGCCTTAACAGCTTCACCAGACTACAGATATAATTTGTCAAAAAGTATTAAACTAATCTTGAAACCGCGATTTTATAAACTTTAATACATTACCATCTATTGGGTATTAGCGGTACTAAGTAGAACGGTTGAGACAATATATGAGATTTATAAAGTCTCGTTCGATCACCATGGAAGTTATTTCAGAATGAACGAAGTCACGAATAATTACTGTTCACCTATGTAAAAATAATGAAATAGTTATGATATATGAATATGATCTTTTGAATATCTCCCTTTTAAAATAAGCCACTTTTTCAGGGCAAGGCAATTTATTCTATTATTCTCGAAATGACTATGCTATTGGCCTTACAAGGCCTTAACAGCTTCACCGGACTACAGATAAAATTTGTCGAAAAGTATTAAACTAAAAAATAATCTTGAAAGCGCGATTTTATTTATTTATTTTGAAACACCAACAAGATCTACACTAGAATAGCATTACATGCATTTTTAAAGACTCTATATAAATGCAATCTTAATTATAGGTATTTACAACGTATTTAATATATTCTACAGCAAATAATTTGAGTAAATGAGTAAGCTAAAACAGAAACAACAAATAAAAAAGAGAAAACACTAATACATACACTCTAATTATAAACTTTAATACAGCACCATCTATGGAGTATTGGCGGTATTAGTAGTCTACTTAGGTAGATCGGTTTAAACCAGTGCTTGCCAAACTTTTTAGGCCATTACGCACCTTAACATTTCTAAAATTTGTATAATCCCTCCATACTTAACTTTTAACCTTTAAAAATTTTTTTATTCCCTGAAGAAATATAAATGATAAGTTTTAGGGAGAAATCACTATAAAATTGTACATATAATGAAAAACTTACTTGACGAATCTAATTACCCAGTTGATATTTTGTTAACGTCAAACGAAATTATACCGAATAATTATTTACAGCATTTTTTTTTATTTGCCTTTTTTGTTAACTTTATCACCGATATTTAGCATTGTATTTAAATAAACCAAAGCGTAAAGGCTAAAGTCGTATCGAGTCCATTTTTAAATTGCCCCTTCTGAACTATCAAATTACCCTCTGTGGAGCGTGGGTCCCGCGTTGGGAAACACTGGTTTAGACAGTATATAAGATTTATAAAGTCTTCTTCGATCACCATGGAAGTTTCGAGTAGAATCCGTTTTCACTTTATCTATTTAACTACAACTCGCCACTAGATGGCGTCGGGTTATATTTTATTTTTTCGAACTGACTTTGAATCTGAACAAATTCATAGACAATTACTAGCATATACTTACCTTCTTATCATTATTAATAATGCTATAAATGTTGTATCATGAAATTTTGCGTACAGGTTGTCAGGTATATAGAAAAGGACATAGAGTTCATTTCAACAAAAAAAAAAAAAAAAAAACTATTGCCGAGGATTACACCAAATATACATTCATGTGAGTGAAGCCACAAGATAGTGCTAGTCTATACTAATATTATAAAGTTAAACAATTTGTTTATTTGTTTGGTTGGACTCAAATCTCAGGGACTACTTGTCTGATTTGAATAATTCTTTCGGTGTTAGATAACTCATTCATCAAACAAGGTTATAGGTTATATATCATCACGCTAAAATCAATAAGAGCGGATCACAAACGAAGAATGTCTCAAAATCGTTTTTCTTGCTTTCGAGAGCTTCCACTGTGTGTAAACGATATCCCAAACTAACTATTCGACGCGGACGAAGTCGCGGAGTGAAGCTATTACTATATAATTGTTTAGTTTAAAAAATATTATTTAAATTTTATTTATACGGAATTTAATCATTGTATAAAAAAGTATAACAAGTTTAATTAAAAATATTTCACAGTTTTCATAACAATATTGATTAGAAAATGTATTGAAGCGAAGTCTTCATTCCTAATTGAAATTAACTTGTAAACATATTTCTGTGGTGAACATCAAAAGAAGGACAATGGCGTCGTCTATACCTTGTGTTGGAACATTTATTCCTTATTTCTTCATATTAATTCTTGTAAGTTACATTCAGTTTGATTTTATTGTATTGTAATTTTTTTTTTTTTTTTTACGTGGGGAAATCCCTTATGGATACCCACCCTCCCGGGGGAGAGGATGAGTTATGTCCGGCTCGCACGGACTAAAACCCCACGGTGTACCGACAGACCGTGATGTTGGGGCGGCAAGGGATCGTTCTTCGCTATTCCCCTTGAATAGCCGCCCCAACGATCCACCCGGCGGAAGGTTGCCGCCGGGCTCCTACCTATAGAGAGGCAGCTGGATACACGCCAGCTGCCCCCCCCCGTCCGCCGGACCAGTGCAATGAGGGGATGAGCCCCCCGACTACATCCCCTCAGGTCCGGCTACGGGGGCAGGAGTAGTTGGGCAAAGCGCCGCCTCCTCCTGCCGGTCCTCCGATGGTGAAGACGGCCACTAAGGAGGACCGCCTCGCGGGCCCTATCCGCTGCCTCCTTTTGCGAGCTGACTTCCTCGCAAAAGGAGGCCACTGCTCGCCACGCCTGTTCGCTGCCGAGCATGGACGAGACCACGCTCGGCAGCGACAAATCCTCTCCTACCACCGCCACCAGAGTGCGGCGCTCCACCTCCCACGCAGCACACTCAGAGAGAGTGTGCTGCGCGGTATCTTCCTCAGCGCCGCACTCATGGCAGGCGGCGGTCGGCTCCCTGTGAGCGATCCGGTACAGGTACCACCCGAAACAACCGTGTCCGATCAGCACCTGCACCAGCCTGAACGACAGGGAGCCCCATCTCCTCCCAATCCACTCCCGAAGGACCGGGCGGACGGCGTCGACGGTGTGCCTCCCGAAGCACGCGTCCGCCAGGTCCTGCATCCACCTCCCTATAGCCCCCTCCCGCAACTCCCGCCTTTTAACTTCTATCTCCCTGGGAATCGGAGGCTCCCCACCACGCCTCCTCCGTGAATTTATACACGGCGGCGAGCACCCCAGCTTCCAGCTCCCAGGGAAGGGAACCGGCGAGCGTAAAGGCCGCCGCCGATGACATCGTCCGGTATGCCCGGATTGCCCTCAGTGCCACCGTACGCTGCGTACTGCGCAGCGCGCGCACGTTGGTGGCACCGAGGGCATCAGCCAAGATCGGTGCCCTGTAGGCGGCTATCGCCCACACGACTCCCATGAAGAGTCGACGGCACCCAGCACCCGGCCCTCCTACATTGGGGAGCAACCGGCCGTGTGCCGCCGCAGCTCCAGCAATTCGCGGTCCGAGCCCCGCAAAATGGGGCTCGAAACACCAGCGCCCGTCCAGGGTGAGGCCCAAGCATTTCATTTGGGCCCCCACCCTGATCCGGACGCCCTCCACCATTATGTGGGCCCCAGGTGGTGGCCCCCACCGAGGCCCATAAAAAAGTATGGCATCGGTCTTCTCGAGGGCTACCCTGAGGCCCAACCTCCTTATGCGCCTGACCACGAGAGTTGTGGCCATCGTGGCCAGGCGCTCCACCTCCCTCCATTCGCCCCCCCGGGCTACGACTAGGGTGTCGTCCGCGTAACAGATTAGACGCGCTCCATACGGGAGCGCGCCGCGGAGCACCCAGTCGTAGCCCATGTTCCACAGGAGCGGCCCCAGGACCGACCCCTGTGGAACGCCCCGACTTGTAGCCCGCCGGACCATCCGCCCGTCGCTGTCGACGTAGGCGACTTCCCTGTCCTCCAGGTATGCCTCCAACAGCCGCCGCAGGTACAGAGGCACTCCGAAATATCGGAGAGCCTCTCGTATGACACCGTGTGGCAGGCTGTTGAAGGCATTGGCGATGTCTAGGGACACCGCCAAGACCCTCTCCCCTTGGGAGGTAGCCTCCGTCGACAGCGACTTTAGGAGGCACAGGGCGTCCACTGTGGAACGTCCTGTCCGGAAGCCAAACTGCGCGTCCGACAAATTCGGCCCCACCCCCTCCAGGTGCTGGATGACTTGGGAAGAAACAACCCTCTCCAACACCTTCCCGACGTCGTCCAGCAGGACGAGGGGCCGATATCCGGACGCGCAGTCCGGAGAGCGGCCCGCCTTCGCTATGAGGCAGAGCCGCCCCAACTTCCAGAGCCTCGGAAACTGCCCGACCGCCAGACACCGGTCGAACAGCTCCTGAAGCCACCCCCCAAGATGGCCCAGCGCAAGGCCGAGCACCCGGCCCGGAACCCCGTCAGGGCCGGGCGCTCTCCGCCGGTTGAGGAGGCGTTCAACAGCTCTCCCCATCTCCTCCTCCGTGATTGGGGGAGGACTGTCCAACACCTCCTCAACTTCCATCCGAGGCGGGGACATGGAAGGAATCGAGGGCGACGGAGGGTCGGGGATTAACTCTCCCACGACCCTCGCCACCACCTCCGGCAGGAGGGACTCCGTCACCGAAGGCGCCCAGGATAGCAACTTATTGCGTACGATCCGATACGGGCGCCCCCAAGGATCCCCCTCCAGCGTCTGCAGCAGTTCCTCCCATGACGCTTCCTTCGCCCGGCTGATGGCAGCCTGCAGGATCTTCCTGTGCTCCCTGTAGCTGCCATACAGCCGGGCCTCCTCCTCGGGGTCCCGGTGCCGCCGCCGGCGGCTGCGCCCGAACAGCCGCCGGGCCGCGGAGTAAGCCGCCCGGAGATCGGCGATCTCCGGCGTCCACCAGTATACCGCCCGTCTGTCTGGTCGGTGTACGCTCCGCGGCATCGACGCGTCGCAAACCTCCGTGAAGGCACCACGGAGGCGGGCTGCGGACGCGTCGACATCATCCTGCAGTTCATCGCTAGTTCGCGGTTGAGGCGGCTCACCGTCCAACATGGGAACTTCGCGCCCCTCCAGAGGTGGGTGCCAATTACAGCTTGGGAGGTGGAGACCTCGAACCTAATATATTAGTGGTCCGATAGGGTCTCCACCTCCTCAAGCACTCTCCACCACCGCACACGGAGTGCGACAGACGGGGTGGCAAACGAAAGGTCTACCACAGACCCCCCGTTCTGTCCCACGCACGTGTGGACGTCCCCCTGATTGAGGAGGGACAGCCCTACTTCAGCTGCCCACTCCTCAACGGCCACGCCCCTCAGGCCCGTGACTGCCGCTCCCCAGGTCCTTGATTTAGCGTTTAAATCACCCATGAAGACCACGGGGAGCGGTGACAGCCTCCTGACAGCTCCCTGCAAAGAGCCAAGGAACCTTGTATTGTAATTTAATTTATAAAATAACATTGCATATTCATGTTACACTAATTTTTGAATACAATCGAAAAATAAAGTTACTGCTAAAGTAAATCAACACGTCCCAAAATATTTGTAATGGCATAAATATTATGGACTACCCTGTAATATACAGCAAGCCCATAAAAGGATAATAGTATAGTCAATTAAAAAAGCAGCGGGTAGTACTCTCGCGCGAGGCGCCGGACCCTTCCTCTTCGCCTACGGAGGATCGCCAGGACGAAGCGGCAGTTTGTCTACCTCCTCCCGCCATCGTAGCGGGGCCTAGGGAGGATCGTTCGAGGGACCCATCTTCCCATTGCTCAAGTACGGCAGACGGAGGAGACGGCCGGTGTGTTCACGTCTGTCTCCTGATAAGACGGGGACCAGCGACGGCGTTTTCTACCGCTGGAGCGGCACGATGAAGTCTGTAGAGATCTCGTGTTACCTCAACTACAGCGGCAGACGTACACCGTAAGGTTTTAGTCCGTGCGTGTCGGACATAACCCACTATCTCCCCCGGGAAGGTGGCGTATCCATAAAGGATTTTCGAACGTTAACAAAAAAAAACACATCTCTGAAAATAATACGTATTTATTAATCAACAGTGTATTACTGTATCTGCTGTTTAACACGTTCACGCCGGCGCGTACAACCGGTGGCCCGTACTAGACTGTCTTTTCTGGCGTCCCGTGCCAACGGTAGTACGTATTCGATTGTGCTATTAGAAATAATGAGAATTTAACGTTTATTTATTAAAAATAGCACAATCGAATACGTACCACCGGTGGTACGCACCGCCAGAAAAGACAGTCTAGTGCGGGCCACCGGTGGTACGCGCCGGCGTGAACGTGTTAAAGTAAACGCTTTTATTATTACTATATAATTGGTCTTGAGGGGCTGATCGATTTAATGACATGAAGGACGTCATCTATGATTGACGTCATAGGTTTATAACTACCGCCCCAACGTCAGCCCCAACAAATACATATTTTACAAGTGCATAAAGGTGTGATTTAGACAAAATGAAAAGAACATTTAGACAAAAGAAAACGTATACTGAATTCTGTCTCGTAATACTCTATTAAATTGAAATATCAAGAGGTATCGTGGATAAGTAATGCCATCAAAAACAAAACTGTCTCGCAATTCAGTTTCCACAACGTAAAAAGTTGTGAGATTCATGTAATACAAAGTCGCGGGACCATCTATCTTAAGTTATTACGTAATTAGGTAGCCTAACAACAACTTATAGTGACCATATCAATATTAAATATCATTTGTTTTAAATAAAATAAATTGACTTGGCAATCGCACTAAACGATCCTTTTGAATATAATATGTGAGATACATTGTGTTTTCATGTGATGACCAAGTTAATCTATTTTATTTAAAACATATTTTTAATATTGATATGGTCACTATAAGATGTTGTAAGTTTAGCTAACTACGTAATAACTTAGTACAGAAAGTCCCTTAAGTAGGGCTTTATAAAGTAACCGACTTAATATTTATTACATGAATCTCACAACTTATTACGTTACAATAACTGAGTTATGAGACTGCAGTATTAGCTTCTAGCTGTCCGCTCTGGCTTTCCAAGAGTTTACTAACAAAGGAAATAGAACAAATCTCCCTTTATAGTATGACAATACGTATAATAGCAACTATAAGTCAATTACTCAATTCTGTTAATACATTTGAAGACTTCCTTACTGTGTTCTGTTTCACTCACTCACTTACTCTTTATAGGCTGATATTTAAACATTCTCTTTATACAAAACCCAATCATATTATAACTAATAGATACGTAATAAAAGCTTCGGTAGCGTCTTTTTAAAACTTGTGCGGTGTCAATTCACCCGTATCTAAGCAACATATAACTATCTCTTTTTCACCACAGATGTTGAGAATATGTTATCTTACTTCCACATTTTATCTAAGACAGTATGGCGTAACAATATTACTTCACGTATGTGTGCGTTATCGTGACATTTGTTTTGTCAAAATATCATGTTGGTAACGTACTTTTAGTTATAATATGATTGTTTGAACCTTGTACTGACAATTACAAACACAATTAACCATATATTCTTCACAAACTAAAACCCTGTGAAGGAGAAAATATTATTAAATATTACATTCTAATTTCTATAATAAATTGACATAATATAGATCTTCAATGGAGTCAGTGGAGATGCAAAAGGAATCCTCTCGCGCCTCTACAAGCAAGCCTCTCAGGAAAACCGCCCTCTCATCTTAGTTTTGGACAACTCTGGTGCCGAGAACTTAAATGGTATTATGACTCCTAAGAACACAGACAGTGTTGAAATAAATGAAAGCATGAAGGATCCGCTATTGGATTTATATGAAATACTTCAGGTAATTCTTTTGAATATGGATTAGACTTTTGTTCAATAACTCAATATTCACATGAAAATCATTTGCGATGTAAACTTAACTGGATAGAAGGTTTGAAATGTGAACCAAAAATGCCTGAATAAAAGAATTTTTAAAAGGAATGAAACCGTTTGAAGTGAAACTTTTCATGGCAAGACTTGGAAATTCTGACCATTTTGTGTGACCAAACGTGGTGGAGGTTAACACCATGTCGTGTAAAGGGTTCAAAACGTTGATTTTCATCCGATCACCAAAGTTAAATAACGTCGGGTGCGGTCAACACTTGGATGGGTGACCGCTTGGGAACACCGCGTGATGTTAGCTATTTGTTGTATCTTCAAATTAAAGTATTTCCAATCTAAGTTACCCTATTACCGTGTATGACACATACTGTTTTTTTTAAATATGATTTAAGGCAGTATTCAAAGCATTTAAGAGAAAAGCTGCATTTTTTATAAAAGCTAGTAAACGTAATCATTCGTTTTTTTAAATTTCTATGGAACACTGATATACCCAAATATTTCAACCTTTTAAATTCTAATACCAACTAACATTATAAAAACGAAATTGTTTTGTTTGTTTTATTCCTTAACTACTGAACTGATTATCATGAAATTTTGACTAAAGTTTTTTTTTTAAATCTTAGGAGGCAAACGAACTGGTGGGTCACCTGATTTTAAGTAATCACCACCGTCCATAGACACTAGCGATATCAGGGAAGTCGCAAGTGCGTTGCCAGCCTGTTATGGGAGAGGGGGAGGGAAAGGAAAAGAAAAGAATGAAAGAGGTAGGGAGGTGGTCCTCCGGCGCTCTCACTGACTGAACGAAACACAACAATGCAAGCACTGTTATTTCACGTCGGTTTTCTGTGAGAGGGGTGGTACTACCCCGGACGAGCCGATCCATTCATGCTGAAACCAGTAATAGCTTCAGCGTGGCTCTATCACCTATCATTTTTATCATACCCATAAGTTTATCAGGAATAAACAAAGGACTTAATAACTTAATTCTTAAACCTCGGGTCCCGAGAGATAGGTCAAATTCACATTATATGTTAATTCAAGTCACGTGCAAAAGTTACTTAGTTATCTCCAATTTGAAAAACAACCTAAGAGAAAATTCCTTTTTCAGTTGCAAAAGAAAAAATCTGGATTTAAAACGTTAGAAACCAAGCCGTCTGGAGAAGAAGGCATAGTCGACAGAGATATAAGACGACCAAGGAATAGGATTAGACAACAACGATTCCGACAGTGGACCAACAAAATCAGATCAGATGACCAATACAACCGTAACAAGTATAGAGACGGCCAGGATATTTTTGTAGATTCACGAGACGATACCAATAACGACCGATATACGCAATCCGGTGACAAGATTGGGACAAACAAGAAAAGCTTCCTACGGTCACCGCTCTTTCGTAGTTTCCTCAGATACTCTACAAGCCTGAGGTGTGCAGCTAGAGATGAGTGTGCCGATGAATGCAACGACAAATTCGATGGAAATAAAAAGGATAATTGTGAAGAGAAATGCGAGGAAAAATACGAATGTCCAGAACCGACACCAGACCCTTGTGAAAGAGGAGAATGTGAAGTGAGCGATGAATGTGGCCAAGACGATTGTAACGTCAGCACAAAAGGCGTTAGACTTGTCACCGAAACTCCTAAATGTAAAAGATGCTAAATAAACGTATCATTTTACTTTCATCTTTATTTTCCTTTCTTTCCTTTATGATCCTAATGAATTGTAAACTTAAGTAGCTTTAGATTAATAATAATACAAGAGTAATAAACTAATAAATAGGTAACACTATCGGCTGACGGTGAAGGAAACATCGTGAGGAAACCTGAACTTGAGAAATGTTCTTGTAGTACTACTGTATGTGGGAAAATATAGAATAGTGGATTTCTCAGAGTTTGAAATCGCCAATACGTCGTGGCCTGGCGTGGTGATTACGCCCATACCTTCCTTGAGGAAGAGGCCTATGGGGAAGTGGGTCTCTTAAAGGCTGATGATGATGAATAAACTAATCGCTTATGTATGATATATGTAATGCTTCCCATGATTGCTAAGTACCTAAGTGACACATATTATGATTTTTGTAACGTCATCTTGTATGAACAACCTATATAGTACAATGATTACAATAAGTAGTGCCCAACCAATATACAAAATATTATATAGAAGATTTAGCACTTATGCCTTAAATGTTTATGAAAATGAAATACTTGGATATAGAAGACAACTGGCTAAAGAATACAAATAACTACCCATATTGACAACTTCAGAATTGCCAAGAGAAACGACTCGAAGATTAAGAAGATAACAAATATGGTTAAAAATTGTACAAAATATTATATAGAGATTTGGCGCTTACGCCTTTTCATTAACTTGGACTTAAGAAAACTTACTGAAGAATACATAAGAACTATCTATATTGACAACTTCAGAACTGTCAGTATGGATTAATTCCTTCGCCTGTCCTATTGGACGAATATTATTACTACTACTGTCATGTACATGGGCTTGTGGAGTTTTTGGCAGAATTTCAGTCTGTCATGTAGTGGATTTTATATTTTATTCATAATCTTGTGTTACTTGACTCCATATTGTGTATAGTTGGTGGTGTTTTATGTAATATGGTTAGTTTATTGTGGATAACTGAAGTGAATGAAAAATAATATCACGGATCATGAATTCTGAGATGCCACAAAATTCCCAAGAAAGTTGTAACAAAAGAACCACCATCTTGTTATAACATTGAAATAACCGCACGATACTTTACTTGAATATCGACCTCCTAACTTATCCTGATAATTTTAAACCAACTTTGACTTTATCAACTCAACACTTTGAGATATTAGAACATTTTTTTAATGATTATTCAAAGATTAAGAAGATAAAAAATTTATGAAATATTATATACAAGATTTGGCGCATATATCTTTACATTAACTTGGACATAGAAGAATACAGACTAAAGAATACATAAGAACTATCCGTATTGACAACTTCAGAATTGGCAAAAGAAACGACTTGGAAATTAAAATAAGAAAGATGTTTAAAAATTTACAAAATACTATATAGAAGATTTGGCGCGTGTGCCTTTATATTATCTTGAACACGGAATAAAACTCACTAAAGAATATACAAGAACCACATATATTGACAACTTCAGAATTGGCAGAAAGGATTAATTCCTTCGCCTGTCCTATTGGACGAATATTACTACTACTACATGGGCTTGTTATATAGTGGATTTTATATTTTATTTAGAATCCTGTGTTATTTGACTCTATATTTTGCAAAATTGGTGATGTTTTACGTAATATAGTTCGGTTATTGTGCATACATAAGTGAAATGAATGGAAAATAATAGCACGGAGTATGAATTCAGAGATGTCACAAAAACTGCCTGGAAAGTTCTGACTAGGAAGCCACCATCTTATTGGAACCTTAAAGTAATCATCGACACTTGTCTTGTAATAGTATTAACTACACGACAATGCCAGTAATAATCCTGAAGATAGGTTGCCAAAAATGAAATTAAATAGAAATAATATTTCTATATCTCTATGTAATTTATCTATCTATATAATAACTTTAAACAAGCAATTCTTGTATATTTTTATATTGTTATATATTCAGGATCTTGGAAACGGCGTCAGCGATTTCAATGAAACTTTGTGTGTAGAAGGTTTCCGTGACGATAAATCGATCTAAGCTAGATTTCATTCATAGAATACTTTTTTATCAGAGTTTTCAGGCAAAGGAAGAATATAGCTAGAATATAAAGGTAAATTTCGCTGCCGTTGTCAAAACAAAAATAGCTTAGATGGAAATCGGCGGCTTCGAAAATATGTCTAACCACAGTTCGAATTCGAGTGACAGTAAAATCTTATAAACTTTTTTTTTTTTTGGTAAAAAAATGGTAATTTTGTTAGTCAAACCTAACAGTTTATTTTAACTAAAAAAATCTTATAATTATAAGATGTCTTTCTTTAAAAATCCGAGCGCGGCTCGGTCGTCCAGGTAATTTAATAACATATTTTATATTATATTTAATATCATATTATATACTATTTAATTATTATTTAAATTTTGAATAATTAAATATTGGATTTATATTAAAAACATTGCATCATTGATATTACATTAAATATTTAGACCCCTTTCCATACATACTAGACCTCTTTTATTACAATAATATTAGTGTCATATTTATCATTGTCATGACTGAACGTCATAAATCAAAGAAACTTTAGAATAAGTGGTAATATTTTGAAACCATTAATTGCTATCTAAATTAAAGTTATTCAGACGCGAAATATTCACAAACTCGTTATCAGTACATTTAGCATCCTTCAGAGAACAAAGCGAGGGCGTCTAGATCTCGTTTAAATTCATAGAAGATGTCAAGTCCGACGGAGGTAAATATTATTGTTGTTGATTTTGTTTAGATAAATCTTTTTTTAGTATTCATTTAGAACGTGTTACTAAATATGACCTTAATCATCTGTTTTTAGTTTTTACCAAGTTGTTTTTTTAACTCTATAACACTTAGAAAGACTACATTTAATTCATTTTATTACAGCCTAGACGTACCGACGGCGACAAATAAGCGTATTATTGCATGTAAACATTATATGAATATGTTTAATAATTAATGTTGTTTAACAAACAACACCGTTTAAGTCGTAAATTGGCGGTTCTTATAAATTAATTTGGATGAATATTCTTGTAACGCGTCAAACTAAATATCACATTTTGAATAATGATATTACAAATATATTTAAACGTTTCAACCAATAAGAAACCAGTCCTCAAATAATGATTTGATTTTGGTCTGATAATGATTGGACAGACAATTGTATGAATATCCATTTTCAAATTTATTACCCTATGAAGAATGATAATAACCCAATTTCATACACTTTTTTTTTTCGAACTGACTACGCTATTGACCCAGCAAGGTCTTAACAGCTTAACGGACTACTAATGCGAGCGCTTAAGGCGCTCAGCCGATTTTATTTGACAACCAGCTTAAGTGTGTACGGCACACCTCGGCTTGGGCTGCTGCCTGATACATGTAATTTGCAACCTATTTTTTTTTACATGGGGAAATCCCTACGGATGCCCACCCTAGCCAGGTAGCTGAGGGTGGGTTATGTCCGACTTGCACGGACTAAAATCCCATGGTGCTTTCGCTCACCTATAGGCCGGGGAGCAGGAGCTGCCACTGGCAATGCGTCTACTCCCCGCCAGGGGTCAGAATGATAGACCTCTCAAGGGAGGACGAGAGTTGCCCTAAGCTTAACTAAGCTATTTATTTATACACATAAGAGTTGTTGAAACATATATGTGCACCAAGCATACATACCTCAACAACTCTTATTCATATTTCTTATCGGATAATTTTCTAAACTACTTCAGTTTGATAAGGGAAAAAAAATTAAACTCGTTCACTTTCATGTGTAAGCTTCTATGCGTGCACATGTGTGAAGGTGATATACGTAATGTTGTCGCAGTGATATAAAATTTTGACCTGGAGGAAACGGGGCCGAACATATCGAACGCGCAGTTTGGCTTCCGGGCAGGATGTTCCACAGTGGACACCCTGTGCCTCCTACAGTTGCTGTCGACGGAGGCGACCTCCCAAGGGGAAAGGGTCTTGGCGGTGTCCTTAGACATCGCCAATGCCTTTAACAGCCTGCCACACGGGGTCATACGGGAGGCTTTCCGATATTTTGGAGTGTCCCCGTACCTGCGGCGGCTGTTGGAGGCGTACCTGGAAGACAGACAGAGAGGTCGCCTACGTCGACGGTGATGGGCGAATGGTCCGGCGGGCTACAAGGCGGGGGGTTCCACAGGGGTCGGTCCTGGAGCCACTCCTGTGGAACATGGGCTACGACTGGGTACTCCGCGGCGCTTATGGAGTGCGCCTAAGCTGCTACGCGGACGACACCCTAGTCGTAGCCCGGGGTGAGGAATGGAGGGGGGTGGAGCGCCTGGCCACGATGGCCACAACCCTCGTGGTCAGGCGCATAAGGAGGTTGAGTCTCAGGGTGGCCCTCGAGAAGACCGAGGCCATAATCTTCCATGGGCCTCGGCAGGGGCCATCACCTGGGGCCCCAATATTGGGGGACCGGGGGCCAGGTGCCGGCGACTGTACATGGGAGTCGTTTGGGCGATGCCCGCTTACGGAGCACCGGTCTGGACAGACGTCCTTGGTACCGCCAATGTGCGCGCGCGTCGCAATGCGCAGCGCACGGTGGCACTGAGGGTGATCCGGGCGTACCGGAGGGTGTCCTCGGCCGCGGCTTTCACGCCCGCCGGCTCCCTTCCTTGGGAGCTGGAGACAGGAGTTCTCGCCGTCGTATACGAATTCTCGGCGGCGAGGAAACGTAGTGGGGAGCCTCCGGGCCCCAGGAAAATAGAGGCCAAAAGGCAGGAGTTATGGGAGAAGGCGGTAAAGCTGTGGATGCAGGACCTGGCGGCCGCGCGCTTCGGGACGTACACCGTCGACGCCGTCCGCCCGGTCCTGCTGTCGTTCAGGCTGCTGCAGGTGCTGACCGGACACGGTTGTTTCGGGTGGTACCTGCATCGGATCGCTCGCAGGGGAGGATTTGTCACTGCCGAGCGTGGTTTAATCCATGCTCGGCAGCGAGCAGGCGGTCGAGTAGTGGTATCTTTATGCGAGGAAGTCATCTCGCAAAAAGAGGCACCCCTCAGTGGCCGTTTTCACCAACGGATGACCGGCAGGAGGAGGCGGCGCTTCGCCCAACTCCTCCTGCCACCGTAGCCGGACCTGAGGGGATTTAGTCGTGGGGCTCATCCCCTCATTACACAGGTCCGGCGGACGAGGGGAGGCAGCTGGTGTATACCCAGTTGCCTCTCTATAGGTAGGAGCCCGGCGGCCACCTTCCGCCGGGCGGACCGTTGGGGCGGCTATCTAAGGGGAATAGCTTAGAACGATCCCTTGCCGCCCCAGCACTATGGTCGGTACACCGTGGGGTTTTAGTCCGTGCGAGTCTGACATAACCCACCCTCTCCCCCGGGAGGGTGGGTATCCATAAGGGATTTCCCACGTTAAAAAAAAAGTTATATAAAATTTTGTGTTACTGTATCGCGCGAGTAGCGCACTCAAGGGCTTCACACCGAGGGAACGGACCTAGGCTATTGAGCCGCTGCGGAGGGGATCTAATCTGGTGTGTGGGAGCGAAATTTACCCCAGACCATGATGGCGTGATCTGTGGTTACGATATACTTTCAAAAACTTTACTAAGTAATCTATGAAGATAGCGTTTCTTGGATTGAATAAGAATTACGTACAAAGTAATGTTTATTTCCAGAATAAAGAAAACGATCCTCCTTCAGACGAAATAAAATATACTGTTGTTAGTATTGATTTTGGCGATCAACTAAATACACGCGACTTCATCTGCGTTGTTTAACATCGGAACAGTAATAAGATGCGACTTCTTCTGCGTAGTTTAATATCTGAACAGTAATAAGACGCGACTTCATCTGCGTTGTTTCATATCTGAACAGTAATAAGACGTGACTTCATCTGCTCTGTTTGACATCTTAAGCATAACACACATAAGCACCACTTACCTCATTGGTCAATGCTAATTAAACACACATCAGTGACAAAATCTTAATTTCTTAAAACTTTAATAATTCTATATTATTATTTTTTATGTCATAGGAGGCAAACGAACAGGCGGTTCACCTGATCTTAAGTGATCACCCCGTCCTTACTTGTAGATACTTGCGACACTAGAGAAGTTGCAAGTGCGTAGCCAGCCTGTGTTTGAGGGAAGGGATAAGGACTCTCTCCGAGTGTGTTGCGTGGGAGAGAGAGCGCCGCACTCTAGCGGCGGTGGTGGAAGGGAATTTGTCGCTGCTGGGCGTGGTTTCTGCAACGCTCGGCAGCGAACAGGCGTGGCGAGCAATGGCCTCCTTTTGCGAGGAAGTCATTTCGCAAAAGGAGGCGGCGGAGAGGACCCGCGAGGCAGACCCCCTCAGTGGCCGTCTTTGCCAACGGAGGACCGGCAGGAGGAGGCGGCGCTTCGCCCAACTTCTCCTGCCACCGTAGCCGGACCTTAGGGGATGTAGTCGGGGAGCTCATCCCCGCTTTGCACAGGTCCGGCGAACGAGGGGAGGCAGCTGGTGTGTACCCAGCTGCCTCTCTATAGGTAGGAGCCCGGCCGCCATCTTCCGCTGGGCAGACCGTTGGGGCGGCTCTACAAGGTTGATTAGCTAGAACGATCCTTTGCCGCCCCAACAACACGGTCTGTCGGTACACCGTGGGGTTTTAGTCCGTGAGAGTTGGACATAACCCATCCTCTCCCCTGGGAGAGAGGGTATCTATAATGGATTTCCCCACATAAAAAAAAAGTTATAGCTTCAGCGTGACTCTACCACCTAAATACCTTATAAACAACAGATTTAGAAGACTCTTTTTGCACGTAAATTAATTATGAATTAGGATTACAGTTGATTTCATTTGACGCAGTATCCGATCATAATTGATTTCATTTGACATCGTGTCCGATCACGTTGACTTTGATTACGACCAAAGTTCCATTACCCGCTTTGTATGATTAAAATTGTTTTTCTTTGATACTGTGATCGGAGAGTTACCAATTAAATCTTGAAAGAGGAGTAAGTACCTCCCGATTATAGCTACAAGAACATACTGGTGACTTAGGTGTCACATGGTCGTATTGATAAGTACCCAGTGTTTGCCAGATCCTATTGATTTTCAGCGGTTTCTTTATTCAGAAAAAAGATTTAACACCGACGATGAGTTTAAGTGAATACATGGAAAATCAAGAAAGTACAACCTATCGCGTATACCCTGGAGCGGAGAGAGAAGAGTATGATTTTACGGCTGAAAGACATATTAATTATTCGACAAAGTAAGTTTTGTAACTGGATTTAATCGCTTGGAACGTACAAAAATAAAAAGTTTTTTATTTGCTACATACCAATACTACTATTATATATTTTTTTTTAATTTATTCATGACAAAAAAGAAATACATACATTTATATACTAGGACTCTCTTCAGGAAACCACTTTTTCGGTTTCGAGGTTGTAGTTCGGTGAAGCTGTTAAGACTTTGCTGGCTCAATAGCGTAGTCAGATGAAAAAAAGGTATTTTCGTCAACACGCCGACAAGCTATTTAAGTTTTTCGACTTTATTTTTAATGAAGAAGAAGGTACTTAAAATTAAGATACGTTTCGCTTGTTTTAAATTGCTTCCCTGTAATTGTATTATATAATCGGCTGGTAATACGTTTAAGGTTTAAGGAAGCATATATTCCCACGTACATATACTAAAATAATGATTAGTACGTGGGCGACCGAGACTAGCTCGGTTCTTTAAAAAACATTTTTAAATTAAAATAAACTGTTAGGTTTGCCTATTTTTTACCTTTTGTTACCTTCATATTCTACATATATTTTTTCATTGCCTGAAATCTCAGTTAAAAAGGTTTCTATAAATAAAATCTAACTAGATCGATTTATCGTCCCCGAAACTACCTACATACTAAGTTTCACCGAAATAGATGACGCCGTTTCCAAGATCCCGAATATATACAAATATAAAATATACAAGAATTGCTCGTTTAAAGGTATTAGATAGGTTTTAAAAACACGAACGATAAAGACATAATATCAAGTGTAACTACATTATTACAATTCATTTATTGATCTCTGAATTCTTAGTCACAGCTAGGGACGATCGATATTAGAAAAACATCGATGTCAACATCGCTTCAATAGTATCGATGTACAATAAACATCTATGTTTGAAAACGTTGATGTTTTTGCCAGCAATTAAAATTGTCTGTAAAAAGTAACTTTATTCGGTGCTTTCCATAGTCAGGGACGAAAGAAAGGTCATCCAAAGAAATAATTATACGGCTTACAAATTTGAAACTATCTTGTCTCTAGCTAGTACATGCAACGTTAGATGACCCTGAAGAATATATTCATAACGTCGATGTTATCGAAAACAAAACATCGATGTGTCGATGTTATCGATATCAAAACATCGATGTCAAAACATCAATGTTTTTCAGCTAAACATCGATGTTTCTTCATCAATGTCGATGAATATCGATCATCCCTAGTAACAGCTGTATGTGTCACACATTCATCAGTCATCATACATACCTTTTTTAACAATTTTTGCTTATTTCGTTTTATTTTCAAACTAGAATACCTCTCCCATTTATTTTATCTACCTACCAACAATATGATAAATTTTATTTTTAAACATTTTTCCTCTGTCTCAACTTTTGGTAATCACTCACACAAATGCGAAATTCATCTTATACCTTGTGGACTTAACCTGAGTATGTCTTAAGGAAACAATTGATTATACTTGATAGACTTTTATCCAAATCCTGCCAGTCGTTCTAGGAAGAATGATTACAAGTGACGATAATGGTTCATTATTTAAAATAAATTATGATAACATTACAAGTACCTTAGATCACTCAAAACAATCAGGATTATCTTGAAAGATACCTACTAGATGCTCTGGATAGGTTGCAGAGACGAGCTGTCCACATTATTAATGATGCAGACATTACATAGTTTATAGAGCCGCTTCAGTTCAGAGATATTGCCTCACTGAGCATGTTCTACCGTCTGTATCATGGTGAATGTTCTGCACAGCTATTTAATTTAATCCCTTCCTCTCCTTTCTATAATCGAACCACGTGCGCTGAGCTTCGGAGCCATAGTTTTACTGTAAATTCTATCTGAGCACGAACTAAACGGTTCCCAACTTCTTATCTTTGACGTCCGTGAAGCTGTGGAATAATCTCCCGGCCAGTGTGTTCCCTCCTTCGTATAACATGGGGTCCTTCAAGCGTAACGTAAAGAGATATTTACACAGGCCGTCATGGCAGCGGTGACTGGCGAGGGATGGCGCATCTCTCGGTGGTCGCTATTGTTTTTGGATTGTACTTCGCTCACCATCAAGCACAATGCAGTCATTTTGCTATGCTACGATGAAAAAAAAAAGAACTTTATCACTTGTGACTTAACTTTAACTTCTTTTAAAATCATTAGATTCCCTTCAATTCACAAACTATTAAAGTTTCTCTATTGTGTTTCCAGTCTCATAGAATCAACGGCCCATTTAATAAAAGCCTGCCTTGGTACCGGAATTTTAAGTATACACGAAGGGTTCAAGTTAGCCGGGCTATGGACTGCGCTGGTTACCACTATTATACTGGGGCTTGTATTATGTCATGTTATGCTGGTAATTTTTTATTGTTTCTTTATATCGTGCCTATGACTATTTCACATGAAAAAAATTCGAAACAAACTAATAAATATCTTCACCGTTCTTTGTGCAGTAAATTTTTTTCATTTAATGGAAAACGTTCAAATTTTCCGAGCCATATTTAAATGGTTGAAGGATAATATTGCTCTAGATAATTACTTATGTATTAACATACGTGAAACATATATAATATTATTAATATGTTGCTGTATACGCTTATAGTTTCTTCTAAATATTATGTAGCATTTCAGCCGTATTCAGCTGATAGCGAATAGCTATATATAAGGAATGGCAATAGAACCGTCATCTTCAAACCACTCATAACAAATATCCTTAAGGACAGAGATGATAGACACGTGTACCTTATATTGCCAACCATGCCTTTGTTGTTTTATGGCACAATAAGTCAGTAGCACTCCTATAGTCAACCCTTGTGGAGGCTCTTCCACTTCTAAGATATATTTGTACTAGGATGACGAGAATCAAGATACGTTAAGCTAAGAAGGGACTGCCTTTCAACTGCAGTTGCTGAAAAGCAATATGTAAACTTCTGCTAAAAGATTTTTAACATGATGGTGACAGCTAACTAGACGGGCAATAGGTGAAATCCCTACAACCATGCTACTATCTCAACGCTAGGTTTCCTCTTACCAAAAACCTGTGCTTTTAAAAGTGCTTTTAGAAAGAAGCCCAAATCTTAAAGATGTCGAATAGATATTTTTTTACAGATGCTAGTGAGATCAGCACAAAAAGCATACGTATTTTTAAGAATACCGAAGCTCACTTACCCTGATCTTGTTGAAGTGGCGGTTGCGACTGGGCCTTGGAAAAGGTTGAGGAGTTACAGTAGATGGTTTAGGTAATCAAGAAGATCATATTGAAAGTGTACTACTATAATTATTGATTAAATAGGATATTGTAGCCATCGGAATAGATCATAAATTTAATGGAGTCTAACAAATTAATGATGCACAATAATCAGGTAACGCTTGCTCACAGCCTTTACGTTTTGCTAATGGAAAAACATGTTTGTAAATAAAGTCGTAGATGTTTTTTCTCGCGCATTAAGTGACTGTTGTTGGTCGAAAAGGTCTAGACAGCCCCACTAGGTTTTACGGGTATGAGTATGTATATTATATAGGTTATTCCAACTTTCGGGCTCACTAAGTAATAGTTTTTTTTAGGTATAGTGTTAAGCTTTATAACAAGATTGCAAAGTATATTACCGACTTGCTAGATGGTAAGTTCAACCACCATGTAAAGATGATTTTAATTTTTAAAGGCTATTATAGGATGAAACAATATCTGAACAATGGTGATGTCTGAAAATGATGCCCTTCTACGTGAATCTGCTAAAAACGGATTTAATTATTGATGTCTATAACTATGTATGTCGGTAAAAATATGTTATATTTGATGAAGAGTTTTTGCCGGTTCATCTCGAAGACTGGGCTGTTTTCCGAAAAGATGGTAGTTTTAACAATCATAAATGCCTTCTCCGGATCTAAAATGAATTAACGTCTTTTTTAATTGGTTTACCAGCACAGATACAGGATAGCGCATTAAGCATTAAGCCGAAATAGATACTAGAGCAAGGGTACCAGAGCGGCCGAACCTTAGCTTCGAAATTGCATGCAATTACGTGAAACTGAATCTATATAATCCATGCTAACAACGCATACGTATATCTAGGTATTTTGATAGGCCTTGCAAGTAAATTACAGTAGCAGTACTTTTAACTAGTACATGATAGATATTGTCATTATGTTCTGATCCTCTTCTTCCATAGTGTAGATGACTTGGGTTACTTTGTGGAAGATTCAGTGTTCTGTAAAAAACGTAAAAACACTTTTTTTTTTAATTGTAGCATATGACTGCTTTATGCTTAATGGTAAGTACAGTGCAACCCAAAAACAATTATAACAATCACGTTACAGGTTTAATTTATAATGTCTTGAGATTTATCTGTATTATTTGCTTTGTAGGTATATAGCTGACTTATGCTTGTTCTTACAATTGTGTGGCACGTTATGTATTTACGAAATAATGATAGCAGATACTGTCAAACAGGTAATATTTGAATTATATTTCATATATTTATTATGCTCTTTTCAGTCTGAAGTGGTACAATGAAATAGCAGAACACCACAAATATGTCTGAATAAATCGCGACCATGTAAGCGTGTCATAATCTGAGATCAACAGGTTTATATCTAATATTCTAGCGGTGTTGTAGGATTTATATTCCCAAATGGATCTTAGGAAGACGACCCGTGTTTCATTGCACTATCTTGATCCTTTGGGGAATAATTAGAGTTATACTAGATTGTCACTCTCTAGCTAAAAAGGCCCATTATTTTAAAATTACCGTGCTGATGCAACAAATTTTAACATAATCCTATGTTCACCAACAATTGCGTCCGATGGCACACCAAGAGGTTTTTGTGAGTAGGAGTCTCAAATTACACTCTTGCTTCCTCAAGCGAAATAGTACCGATGAAGGTTTTCTCCTCGTAAAAAAAGGCTTAGGGCAAATTTCATCATGCAATTCATACTATAGTAGTGGTAGAGCCACACTGAAGCTATTACTGGTTTCAGCATGAATGGGTCGGCTCGTCCGGGTTAGTACCACCCTCTCACGGAACAGTGCTTGCATTGTTGCGTTTCTTTCGGTAAGTGCGAGCGCCGGAGACCTACCTCCTCTCGCTCCCTCCAACCCACATTTCTCCTGCCCTCTCCCCCTCCCCCAAACAAAGGATGGCAACGCATTTGCGACTCCCCTAATATTATTAGTATCTATGGACGGTGGTTGTCACTTAACATGACCTACCCGTCCGTTTGCCTCCTATGATATAAAAAAAATAACTTTAACACTATAAAAAGGAATAAAGCAAATGAAGTTAGGTGTCAAATACTAGAATATCTACGTACAGTTCACATAGTTATATAATTATTCCAAACATGTTCTAACGTTTTACAAGCAGTATTGAATAGATATCTGAAATTTGATTTGAAACAATTTGAATATTCATTTAAATGGCTTAATTAATACCTTTACAGGTAATGGAATCGATATCTCCAGACATCAAAGACTACCAATTAAGTATTAGAATATATATACTTATAACTACAATACCCTTAATCATGTTGTGTTTGATAAAAACACTAAAATATTTGGCTCCATTATCGCTAATCGCAGATATTTTCGTTGGTAAGTTTTATACACTTGTTTTCCTTTAACATTGTGGAACAGACTGCTTTGAGCCTATATTATATGTAACATAACAGTTGTAAATATATTTAGGAAAGTACTTCTGTAACCAGAGAAACCATAGTCAATTTAAAGAGAAAGGAAAAACATTTTTATAAAGCAGTCTCATGAATGGTTTGGTCAGATAGAGAATCAATGGTCTGAGCATGAATTTGAAATTGGCTAATTTCATTTATTATAAAACCTCCAAAAGAACAATCATTTTTAAATTTATAATAAAATCTGTTATTGGGTAAATGTGATTACCAATATCCCTCAGTGAATGTAATTAACTGCTTTTGTTTATCTATCTAATCTATCTAATACATTTAAACGAGCAATTCTTGTATATTTTTATATTTGTATATATTCAGGATCTCGGAAACGGCGTCATCTATTTCCGTGAAACTTAGTATGTAGCTAGTTTCGGGTACGATAAATCGATCTCGCTGGCTTTTATTCATAGAAAACTTTGTTTAGCTGAGTTTTCAGGCAATGGAAAATGATAACTAGAATACAAAGGTAAATTTCGCCGACGCTGTCAAAACAAAAATAGCTCAGAAGGAAATCGGCTGTTTCGAAAATCTGTGAAACCCCAGTTCGACTCCGAATGACAGCAAAAGTGATATCTCTTATTAATACTTTTTTTTTGTGAAAATATGTTAATTTTGTTAGGCAATCCCAACAGTATATTTTAATTAAAAAAAAAAATTATAATTATCAGAGAGATATCTTTTTTAAACATTTTTTTTTTTTTTTTGATAAAAAATGCTGATTTTGTGAGGTAAACCCAATAGTTTTATTTGATTTAAAAATGTTTTTTAAAGAACCGAGCTAGCCTCGGTCGCCCACATACTTGATATTAAATGTATAAATAAAGAGAAGTGATATATCAAGCTAGTAAGATATATAAACAGATATCTGACATAATATAACAGTTAATGTATATACAGCGATCTGTGTGGCTGCAACGATGTACTACAGTTTGATGTCTGATCAAAACATCAAAATTCGCCCATCGTGGAAGAACACAGTGGGTCTGATCCGATTCTGTAGTATCTGCGTCTACAGTCTTGACGGTGTTGCGGTAATTTTGCCCGTCGAAAACAATATGAGGAACCCAAAGTATTTCTATGTAGCGGTGCAATATGGTACATAATTCTACTTATAATATTATGAAGAGAGCAAAATAATAGATAAGCATCTAGATTTGCTTGGTGTTTTTACTCTATTAATCTATACTAATATTATAAGGAGATAAAGTTTTTGAGTTCGTGACGTTGTAGGAGGTAATCTCAGGAACTACTGGTCCGATTTGAAAACTTCTTTCAATGTTATATAGTTCATTTATAGAGGATGGTTATAGGCTATATATCATCTCGCTAACATCAATAGGAACGGAGCACCAATGAAGAATGTTTAAAAATCGGAGCTTTTCCTCGTGAGTGTTTTCGCTGCATGTTAGCGTTCACCCAAAATATTTATTCCACGCGGACGAAGTCGCGGGCAGAGGCTAGTAGTGAATAATTATCAATGATCTTAAGCTTAAACCAGTTAAGTTAATCATACATTTCACTTTAGTGAGACAAATTCTCGCTCTTGAGTCGCAATATGCCGCATCGCTTCACATGACCTTCTTTCTCGGCTAACATACTTTTTATATATCATAGGAGGCAAACGAACAGGTGGATCACCTGATGTTAAGTGATCACCACCGTCCATATACACTAACAACACCAGGGGAGTTGCAAGTGCGTTGCTAGCCTGTGTTTGGGGGAAGGTGAAATAGGGTATCTGGGAGTCAGGGACGGGGAGGGGAAAGGGAGATTCTCTTCCGGCGCTCTTACTGACCGAACAAAACGCAACAGTGCAAGCACTGTTACTTCAAGTCGGTTTTTTGTGAGAGGGTGGTACTACCCCGGACGAGCCGACCCACTCATGCGGAAACCAGTAATAGCTTCAGCATGGCTCTACCATTTACTATTGTACTTTCTGACCTTAACGTTGTGGTAATT
This sequence comes from Antheraea mylitta, assembly GCA_014332785.1. Classification (NCBI taxonomy): domain Eukaryota; kingdom Metazoa; phylum Arthropoda; class Insecta; order Lepidoptera; family Saturniidae; genus Antheraea; species Antheraea mylitta. Next base: position 5,976,869 of record JACEII010000007.1, on the reverse strand, counting down.
AGTAATTCTGCCTCTAACAGCTATAGCGTGGTTCTTTAGTTAGCCTATAACTACAACAATACTTCTATATCAATGACAAAGTTATAAAATACAAAACGAATTTTTCAAATGCCAAAAATTATGGCGTAACGAAAACAAACAAAAAATCTCTTGAACTCCATATATTAATGGCTACTAATGAGACTCTTGTAAAATCACTGAAGTAGAATATTCTACATATTTTTATATTGACCACATAAAGAGAGAGTACATGAGCGACTGTGCCTAGCTCAGTTCTTTAAAAATCATTTTTAAATTAAAATAAACTGTTAGGATTGCCTTTTAATTTTTTTTTTTTTATATAATATTAAAAAAATATTTCTCTTCTGCTGTCACTCGGATTTGAACTGAGGATGTACACCTATTTTTGAAGCAACCGATTTTGATCTGAGCTATTTTTGTTTTGACAGCACCGGCAAAATTTACCATTATTCTACCTATATTTTTTCATTGCTTAAAACTCGGTTAAAAAAGTTTTCTATGAATAAAATCAAGCTAGATCGATTTATCGTCCCCAAAATTACCTACATACTAAGTTTCACGGAAATAGATGATGACGTTTCCGAGATCCTGAATATATACAAATATAAAAATATACAAGAATTGCTCGTTTAAAGGTATTAGATAAAAAAATTAAAAACAAATGTCTAACAAAATGTCTTTAAATCATCTGTACTTCAACCTTTATAGTATTTTAGTGCGTGGGTAAATTTATCATTCAGAATCTTAACTTTCTTTTGTTTGATGAAGGCGTCACTTTTCTGAAATCTATTTGAATTGTTTCTTTGCAATTTGAATAGATTCACAGCTGCTACTTCCTCCAGCGAAAAAGGTTTCTTAGTATTTTATAAGAGAATAAATAACCTGATTATTTGTGTGTAAAGTATTAATCCTTATCTAATTGAATACTTCAAATACGATCAACATTTAAGATAGATTAAATCTGCCTTTTGAGAGATATTATTTTAATGAACATTTTCATAATAATTTTGCGTAACAACATAAAGTTGCCCATGTATAGATTTGTATACAGCTTCTATGACTTTTATGTACATATATACTTAGAAAAAGGAGTTAACTGATATATCAACATAAAGTCCAAAAAAATCGGGCCTAGCCGTGAACATTTAAAGAAGGATTTTTGAAAATTCTGTATATTTTAGTAAAAAGAGAAATAAAAGTTTATATAAAAATCTGCCAATCAGTTATTTTTTAAATATATGTCATATATACATAGTATAATATAAATATTGGAAAATAATTACAATATAGAAAACGCGTGCAAAGTGCTAGTGTGAAAAGTAAAATATAATCTTCCATAAACACGAAAGAACCAAAATATTTATCCAAATCCTTTGAATACTTATAAGACAACACATTGTATATAGTGTAGGTGGTAGAGCCAGCTGAAGCTTCTATTAGTTTCAGCATAAATGGGTCGGTTCGTCCGGGGTAGTACCACCCGACCCACAGAAATACAGACGTGAAATAACAGTGTTTGTAATATTGCGTTAAGTTCGGTCAATGAGAGCGACGGAGACCCACTTACCCTACCCTCCCCTTTCCTCTCCCCGCTTTTCATTTCCCCATTACTCCAGAAACACAGCCTGGTAATGCACTTGCGACTCCCCTGGTATTGCTAGTGTCTATGGACGGCGGTTATCAATTAACATCAAGTGACCCGCCTGTTCGTTGCCTCGTATGATAAAAATAAAAAAATTGAGCCGTCACGGGACGCCTGGCAGATGTGAAACATCGAAATTTTTATGAGTAAGTTATATGCATAAAATAACAGATTACGACGGGAATTAACTTTGGCATAATGAAAAGATAAAGCATTACAAATAGGTTCAATAAAATAATGACCGTTCATTTATTTTATTACATAAATATTCATTTTTATTAAATATAAAACATTAAATAGGCGAAGGCGCGATGTGTTTGGCGGCATTTATCACTAGACTAGGCCGTTGGCGTATGCCGCGTAACACTAGTATAACGAGTGGCCGACAAAACGATTTGAATCTTATGTTTATACAGATAGCGTCGAAAATGTTTTTGAGTATTTCGATGATACTGCAAAATTATTGTTTTGTGTCACCACGCCAACAATCACTTTTACCCTCCGCCTATAGATGTTTTACATCAAATATATAAGCGAAACCGGGGCGAGTCGCTTGTTTTAATACATGTATAAATTGTAGGTATGGCTGTTGTCATTTTGTCGGTAGCAATGATCGGTTTCTTCGGTTATTGGGCATGGGGTGAGGATTGTCAGAGTCCCATCACATTACACATGCCCACTATGGAAACGTAAGTGATTTCAAATAGTCTTTTTTAAAGTTAAATTTAATATACAATAACAATAAATAATATATTTTGCTGATTCCAAACATGATGAATAAAATGTATGGATGATCAGCAAATTATATAAAATTGGTACAATTCAAATCGAATCAAAATATACTTTATTCGATTTAGATCCTGAGAAGTCCCTTCTGAACGTCAAAACTACCACCGGTTTGGAAAATAACCCAGTAATTGTGAAGAACCGGCAAGAAAGTCGATCTGGTTATCTCTTCATCTATACTAGTATTGTAAAGAGGTAAAGTTTGTGAGTTTGCGACGTTGTGCGTTTGTGACGTTGTAGGGGGTAATCTTAGAAACTAGTGGTCCAATTTGAAAAATCAGTTTGAAAAAAAAATTCATTGTTATATAATTCATTTATCGAGGATGGTTACAGGATATATATCATCACGCTAAGACTAATAGGAGCAGAGTCCCAATGAAGAATGTTTCAAAATGTTTTTTTTTCCTATTGAGAGCTTTCGCTGCGTATTAGCGTTAGCCGAAAGTAACTCCACGCGGACATAGTCGTGGGCAGAGGCTAGTTTTATATATTCCTGGAAAATATAAAAGTAGTTACATTAAATATGAAGGCCCATTTTACCAAAAAAGGGAACAAAGCGAAGTTATAGGAAATTTAAATATCCATGAGATTATTTACATTCTATCGATATTTTGTAAACGAGAACATTTATGTTTCATGAAACTTAATGAATCTTAACTTTCAATTTATGATTTTATTATGACTTTTTTCCACACATAGTTTTCGTTTTATGTTATCTTGTATTAGAAAACCACTGAAAAGAAAAGAAATATAGCAAAAGACGTAGAAAAATTAAAAAAATCAAGTCAAGAAAAAATCAAAAAAGAAATACATTGATTATACAAGGTTATCCTGACTTTTTAGATAAAAGCCAAGTGTCTAATAGGTAATTAAGAAATTTGATCAGAATCTATCCAATGGTTTTTGCGTGATACAAACATAACGACAGACTTCTATAATTTTATTTATATAGATACCACAGTGATAATTCCTTGTAAATCTATCTAATACCTTATAACGAGCAATTCTCGTATATTTTTATATTTGTATATATTCAGGATCTCGGAAACGGCGTCATATATTTCCGTGAAACTTAGGATGTAAGTAGTTTTGAGGACGATAAATCGATCTAGCTAGATTTTATTTATAGATAACTTTTTTTAATTGAGTCTTCAGGCAATGAAAAAATATAGCTAGAATATGAAGGTAAGTTTCGCCACCGCTGTCAAAACAAAAATAGCTCAAGTGGAAATTGGTTGTTTGGAAAATCCCTGTAACCCCAGTTCGAATCCGAGTGTATATAATTTTTATTTTGTGTAAAAAATCATTATTTTGTAACGTAACAATTTCTTTTAGTTAAATAAATAATTTTATTATTATATTCATAAGAGAGATATCTATTTTTATTTTTCTTTTATCTATTAACAGTTTATTTTAATTATTTTTTTTTTAAACTGAGCTAGGCTCGGTCACACAGGTACTTTATAATTAGCCTAGCATGTAAAAAAACTGACAACGCTTCAATGGTTGCACCAAAAGGTCATCTAATCATCAAACATTTGTTCTCTGTCAGGTTCCCAATCATCATGCAGTTTTTATTGTCAATAATGCTATGCATCACGTTTGCTGTTAATTTCTGGGTGTTATTTCGTGTGGTGTGGCATTATCTCAGCAGAAAACATGGAAGGTTTGTCTCAATTAATGCTAAGTTTTGAAGCATTACCATCGACGGAAGAAAGCGGAATTCTTGTAACTTGAAAACCCATTAAATACCCCTAGTAGGTGGTAGAGTCACGCTGAAACTATTACTGGATTCAGCATGTAGGTTCACGTGTGGTACTACCACCCTCACAGAAATACTGACTTGAATTAATAGTGCTTGCATTGTTGCGCTTCGTTTGCTCAGTGAGAGTGCCGGAACCCTATCTCCCTTCCCCTCTCATTTCCATTCTCCTCTCCTATAACCCCTCTCACTTTCTTTCCATTCCCCCAAACACAGGCTGGCACTTGTGACTCCTCTGGGGTTGCTAGTGTCTATGGACGGCGGTGATCGCTTAACAATAGGTAACCCGCATATTCTTTTTTTTTTTTTATATCAAAGGAGGCAAACGAACTGGTGGGTCACGTGATGTTAAGTGATCACCACCGTCCATAGACACTAGCGACATCAGGGACGTCGCAAGTGCGTCGCCAGCCTGTATATGGGAGAAGGGGGAGGGGAAGGAAAGGGAAAGAAGGAAGAGGAAGGGACGTGGGCCTCCGGCCCTCTCACTGACCGAACGAAACACAACAATGCAAGCACTGTTATTTCACGTCGGTTATCTGTGAGAGGGGTGGTACTACCCCGGAGGAGCCGACCCATTCATGCTGAAACCAAAAATAGCTCTACCACCTACCAATTCGTTTGCCTCCTATATGATATCAAAAATGTAGTACATACATAAAAGAAAAAATATATAATGATAAAATTAACTTAGAATTGAAACATAACTAACAATACACAGTGTATTGGATAGAAAGTAAATATATACACGATATAAGTAGGGAGTTTTTGGCGGGATCTTAGTCTGTTATGTGGTGCATTTTATATTCTATTTATAATCTTGTGTTATTAGACACTATATTTTGTAAATTTGGTGGTGTTTTACATAATATAGTTAGTTTATTGTGCATAAGTGAAGTGAATGGAAAATATACCACGGAGCATGAAATTCTGAAATGGTACAAATACTTCCTGGAAGGTTCTATCTAGGGAGCCACCATCTTGTTAGAATATTGAGTTAGAATATTGAGTCACACGACGCTTAATATTGAAGTAATTGCACGACGCTTGTAATATACGACAATCACAATGACACAACGACAACGACAACGACAATGACAGTAATAATCTGAAAGATTGATTGGCAAAAATAAAGTAAAAAAAATATAAGTCTACTCACATTTATACTAATATTATAAAGAGGTAAAGTTTGTGAGTTTATGATGTTGTGACGTTGTAGGGTACTAATCTTAGAAACTACTAGTCCGATTTGAATTATTCTTTCAATGTTATATAGCTCATTCATCGAGAATGGTTACAGGCTATATATCATCACGCTAAGACCAATAGGAACGGAGCACAGATGAAAAATGTTTCAAAATCAGGATGTTTTTTCCTTTTGAGAACGGGAACGAAGTCGCGGTCAGAGGCTAGTAATATGATAAAGAGGTAAAATTTGTGATGTTGTAGGGGGTAATCTCAGGAACTAGTGGTCCGATTTGAAAAATTCTTTCAATGTTATATAGATCATTTATGGAGGATAGTTATAGGTTATATATCATCACGCTAAGACCAATAGGAGCGAAGCACCAATGAAGAATGTTCAAAAATTGTTATTTTTTTGGTTTTTTAGAGCTTCCGCTGCGTGTTATCGTTAGCCCAAAGAAGCTATTTCACGCGAACGAAGTCGCGGGCAGAGGCTTATAACATATACATGACTAGCGGGCACGGCGGACGTTGCCGCGCCTTGATAATAAATAGAATGTCGAAGTTAGACATGTACTGTCGCTGGCTTTTTTGTACGCATTATCAAGCTCTACAACTTATCTCTAGAACTCAATCATATATCTCTCATGCTTAAGGCAGCGTTCGTAAGAAACGTTTTCGTTCCTCCCTTTATTCTGCGACTTACTTTGCAATGGCGACTACCAGAAAATGTCTTTTCATTTTTCGGATTAATATATAGCCTATAACACTCATAAATAACGTAGCTTTCTATTGGCAAAAGAATTTTCAAAATCGGTTTAGTAGATTCAGAGATTACCCGATACACCGTCGCAAACTCACAAACTCACAACGTCACAAACTCACAAACTCACGTCACAAACTCACAAAATTTACCTCTTCATAATATTAGTATAGATAATTGGTAACAATTATTACACTCAAATATTTTTTGTTGATTTATTATCTAGAACGTGTTGCTCGTAAAAAGTCCCATAGTTTTTGGACCTAAATATTTATAAAACACTTTTGATAATTATCTATACCATAAATTAATTTTCAGAAATCAAGGTTTATGGGAAGGGATATATAGAGCTATACACGTTCTATTGATCACTAGCCTATCAATAGCCTTCCCACATTTAATCAAACTTATGGAGTTTGTGAGTATATTTTAAAATTTCATCATAAAGTCAAGTTATTTTGTAGGTGGTAGAGTTACGCTGAAGCTACTATTCAGCATGAATGGGTCAGCTCGTCCGGGGTAGTACCACTCTCTCACAGAAAACCGACGTGAAGTCACAGTGCTTGCACTGTTGCGTTTCGTTGAGGCAGTGAGAGCGCCGGAGGCCCACGTCCCTTCCTCTTTCCTTCTTTCCCTTTCCCTCCCCTCCCCCTTCTCCCATATACAGGCTTGCCACGCACTTGCGACGTCCCTGATGTCGCTAGTGTCTATGGACAGTGGTGATCACTTAACATCACGTGACCCACCAGTTCATTTGCCTCCTTTGATATAAAAAAAAAATGCCGAAATGTGGAAATATTATAAAGTGCTATAAATGCTCACTCTTGCTTCTGGCAAACATTGTGGATGTGTACAAACTAATTAATATTTTAATATGAATCTGTTACAGCTCGGTAGTTTCTGCCTGTCTTACGTGGCTTTTGTGTTTCCTCCAATAATAGATACATTTATAACTTGGCGAATGACCGGACAATATATCAGGTACGTGTCTCATTAGGAAGTTTTTTAAACGAGCAATTCTTGTATATTTTTATATTTGTATATATTTAGGATCTCGGAAACGGCGTCATTTACTTCCGTGAAACTTAGTATGTTAGTAGTTTCGGGGATGATAAATCCATTTATACATAGAAGACTTTTTTAACTGAGTTTTCAGGCAATGAAAAAATATAGCTAGAATATAAAGGTACATTTCGCCAGCGCTTTCAAAACAAAAATAGCTCAGATAGAAATCGGTTGTTTCGAAAATCCGCGTAACTCCAGATCTAATCCGAATGATAGAAAAAGGGACATATTTTTTTAATTTTTTTTTTTTTTTTTGTGAAAAATATTAATTTTGTAAGGCAAACCTAACAGTTTATTTTAATTTAAAAATGTTTTCAAGGAACCGAGCTAGGCTCGGTCGTCCAGGTACTTTTATTTAAGGCAGCATATGTGGAAATTACTGCCCTCTCTATGCATTCGCTAAAAACGAATATAACTATTTATGTTTTGTAAAAATATAGAACATGAAGACATAAACCAGATCTAGTTTCTTGCTGGTTTTTCTCGATGACTAAGTTGTTTTTTGAACCGGTGGTAGCTTTGACATTTCTAAGTGCATTTTCTGGGCCTAAATTGAATAAAGTATTTATTAATTTTGACTTTGCTATGGCAAGAATACATAGTGATTCCCAGTTTTCTACTATTGATTCTCAACTTTCAGTGACGGGAAATGTCATAGCCATATAAAATAGACTTGCTAGATAAGCTTTCTTTTTTTATTGTAGCATGGCGAAGTGACTGCCCTATGCCTGATGGTAAGCATAGTACAATCCAAAAACAAAGGCGACTGCCGAGAGATATGTCATTCTTCGTCGGTCGCCGCTGTCATGCCGGCCTGCGTAAATGCCTCTTCAAGTTACGCTTGAAGGACCCCATGTTATAGGAAGGAGGGAACACACTAGTCGGGAGATTGTTCCACAGCTTCACGGTACGGCAAAGATGTGATGTTGCGAACTTTTTAGTTCATGCCCAGATAGGATTTACTGTAAAACTGTGACTCCGTAGACCAGCGCGCGTGGTTCGGTTGTGAAAAGGAGAGGAAGGAATTAAATTGAACAATGAGCAAATTGAACAACAATTTCACGAGCAAATTGAAATTTTGTTGCCAAGCATAAGTATGGGGGCTATTGTTATCTCTTCCCTTAACGTCGCCCCATTATCCATATCTTTTAACATCGAATTAGATTGTAGTTCAACATTAAAATATATTAATGATGACTATAACTCTAAAACTAGGAATGTAATAGTAGTATTGTCTTCAGTCCTTTTACTAGGGTTTCTGCCTTTACTTTCAGATTGAGCCTCTTTAAGAACTGCCTCCTGGTATTCTTTGGTCTCACCATGAGTTCGAGTGCCTTCTACACCTTCACTATAGATTAGATAGCATAAGAATTGGGCATGCGTGTTTTTTTTAATGCTCGTTTTACTAGGTAATATACCTAAGTTGAATATAAGAATTGTACATTTGGGAAGTTTGCCATGTTATTATTTCCTACCATATTATATTTACCCGATTATAAAGAAGGGTAATTAATATTCTTTCAATGTACGTATATGTCTATTTCTTTAACACACTATGTACACTAATCAGTTTGATAAATTGTACTTATGAAGTCCCGTTAAATTGTTAAACAGATTTCGCCATCATTTTTGACCACTCTAAAGATGGTTGTCCAAAACAAAAATTCAGGTATAAATAAGTATTATATGTATAACAACGAGACAACTTAAGAATAAATATATGCAAATTTTAGATTCCTATAATGATATTTTGACTCTGATTTGTATTTAATTCTTGACCATATGACACTATAAACTTGCGGCTATTTTCAGAGTGGCCAAAAAAAATTGACACTGACTCTAAGTATAACGTCTGTTTAGTTACCACCCTCCAGTTGGAAATCTGTTACTAATCACTAGGGCGTTTTTTATATAATAACTTTTGACTGAGTTGATTTATCAAAGTGTGACTTCAAACCTTTTTTGTAGAACGGTAAATTCTCTACAAAAATAATGAATGGATATTGCAATACGATATATCATTCATTAGTTATATAAATCAAAAGAAAAAAAAAAACTTTTTTCCTATGTTATTCTTATGGGAAATCGAAAAGTGCGATGCGGACAACTTAAGTACTAATATTAAGGGCTTATATTTTCAGAGGCTTATTTTGGCATTAAAACGATACTTTTAAGCGTGTTTCCGAGGAAAAATACATATATTTTCTATTTTGAAACGCTCTAATATATAAATATATATATTTGTAGAGAAATGTTAATATTATAAGGCAAATCTAACAGCTTATTTTAATTTTAATTTTTTTTTTTTAAAGAACCGAGCTAGCCTCGGTCCCCCAGGTTCTGTGAGATGGAAACATGTGGTGGTACTTTGCTAATAAATCTTTATATATGTCCTATACCTATGGAATATGTATATTTTGTAAATGAACATAACATCAATTATAGCAGAACTTTTGTGTTTAATTTAATTCCAGCTCGTTTAATGCCAGGCTAGAATGGCGCCAACAAAACGTTAAAGCACCCAAATAAAAAGTAATGTAATTATTGTATTAAGAATGTTAAAGAGAAAACTTGGAAACTGCTAAGCAGTCACTACCGTAATGCCCGGACTGGGGAACTTCGGTCAGAACCTACGGAGGGGTGTTATTCTGAGACGGTAGCATAATTGGAGATGACTTTATATTTTTTTTTTTTTTTCAAAATTGTACTACGTTTCAATTGGAAATATTGGTTGATGAATATGTTTAGAATGATGTAAATCAGAGGTCCCCAGGCATTTTTCTCATTGCTTTTCAAAATTTTGCTGGTAGTGGTAGATTTTCTGCAGCTACATTTTTACCATTTTCCCAAAAGTCGACAAAAATGAGAGGATTAGCTCTAACTATAGAAATTTGCAATGCTTAAAATATTGTCTAGTACATAGAATTGACTAGTAGGTGAAGTCAAGCTAACATTTTAATTCTTTATTATCAAAAGCAGATACATTTTCGTGGACCACCCGCTTACGAATTGTGAACCCCATCTTTTTCTCCAGTCAACGTAGCTTTCGTCCAGTCTCCCGAATACCCCCAGGGTTCCACCTGGACCACTTTGAGAAATAGAGATGTAGATAACAATAATAAAATCAGTCAAGGATAAATCCCTAGGATTCTGGCTAGGTACTGTTCTTCTCCATGAGTCACTATATCCACTGGTGAAAATCGCAACATCCGTGCCTACTGCATAAGGTGACCCACCTATTCTTTTGTCTCCTATGTTAATATATGGGGCCCTTCAAGCGTAACGTGAAGAGACATTTACGTAGGTCGGCATGACAGCGGCGACCGCCGAGGGATGGCGTGTCTCTCGGTGGTCGCCATTGTTTTTGGATTGTACTATGCTCATCATCAGGCACAATGCAGTGACTTTGCTGTGCTACAATAGAAATAAAAGGTATTTTAGCCTTTAACAACATCACTACATACGTTATAATATCCTATAGTTGAATTATTGCAAATATGAGAACATTTAATTATGGATAGATTAAATATTAATCTATCTAAAACCTTTAAACGAGCAATTCTTGTATATTTTTATATTGTTATATATTCAGGATCTCGGAAACGGCGTCAGCGATTTCCGTGAAATTTAGTATGTAGGTGGTTTCTGGGACGATAAATCGATCTAACTGAGATGTCATTCATAGGAAACTTTTTTATCTGAGTTTTCAGACAATGAAAAAATATAGCTAGAACAAAAATAAAATTTCACCGCCACGCTGCACCGCTATCGAAACAAAAATAGCTCATATGAAAATCGGCTGCTTCGAAAATCCGTCTAACCTCAGTTTGAATCCGAGTGACAGCAAAAAGATCTATTTTTTAATATTTTCTTTTTTGGTAATAAGACTTTATGGTAATAATAATAAGATTTTCATCTGAGCTATATTTTTGTATTGCTTGAAAACTCAGTTAAAAAAGTTTTCTATGAATAAAATCTAGCTAGATAGCTAGATCGATTTATAGTCCCCGAAACTACCTACACACTAAGTTTCACGGAAATAGCTGACGCCGTTTCCGAGATCCTGAATATATACAAATATAAAAATATACAAGAATTGCTCGTTTAAAGGTATTAGATAGATATTTTTATTATAATAATTATAAGAGAGATTTTTTTAATATATATATATATTTTTAGAAATGCTATTTTTATGGGGCAAACCTAACAGTTTATTTAAATTCAAAAATGTTTTTTAAAGAACCGAATTAGGCTCGGTCGTCCAGGTACTATGATTTATTGGACCACTATAATTTGTTATTTAAAATTTCGGGAATAGATAAATAAATAATTCCTAACAGAATCCGTAGGCCGCGATCAGCAACTCGAGAGTAATTATCATTACCGGATGGTAATAGCCCTCAAAGGGATTCGAGCCCTAATGTCGTGGACCTCAGTCACAAAGTTACCAGAATGTTCTACTTGTTTGCATGCCACGTAGTAATTTCATCGTATACTACTTCGAATTGCATCTTGATATGGAAATGGCCGGCAAGTGGTTAAAATTCGACCATAATAAATTTTTGAAGTTTTACTTCTTTTGGAGCGTTAGGGGAAAATCGTGAGAGTAAATTTTACGATGCGCGCGTACACCGTCAGGAAAAACCGACACCCTGAAGTTAGTTGTAGTGTACTGGCCATTTACATATCTTGGATAATCGCGATAGATATAGAGTAAAATAAAAGAACGTCTTGTGAGTGTGTGTTGGCGTCCCTTTTTAAAATAAACTATTAAATTATTTTAGTGTCTATAAATATTACAGTGGTGATGAGTGTATTAGTAAAGATATGTATGTCAAGCATTTTAGTGATAAGTATATAGAGCCCTATAATTTAAGTTTAAAATTTACAATGGTTCAAGCATTCGGCCATTAGGCTATATTAAGCCATCAGTTGTATATTTAAATAGAGTAAAAAACTTAGAATTGTTTATTATCGATGGAGGTACAACTTCATTACTCGGCCGGCAGTGGCTAACTGAGTTGAAAATAGAGATACCTATATTTAATTGTTTTAATGGTAAATTAAACGACATTCCTTGACTTAACTATAGTTAGGATCAAATTGAAAATAGGGTATGTAAACTGGTTGACAGATTTAAGCAGTTATTTGACGGTAGTCTGCGGCAGTTCACGGGAGGCAAGGCTACGTTACGGGTTCGAGAAGACGCGGTGCCAGTGTTTTTTCGCGCGCGGCCGTTACCATTTGCACTACGTGAGCGGGTCGACTTTGAACTCTACGTAATGCTACGTGCTGGGGTTATAGAACCTGTTGACTGTTCTGACTGGGCCTCACCACTTGTGCCGGTCAATAAGCGGGACGGCTCACTTAGGGTTTGCGTGGATTATAAGGCTACTTTAAATCCTGCCTTACTGATTGATCATTATCCCCTACCCCGACTGGATGATATACTTGTAGCATTGAATGGAGCTCAATATTTTAGCAAATTAGATTTGTCACAATCCTATAATCAGATTGAGTTGGATGAATCAAAACAATATACAGTTATCAATACGCATCGTGGTTTATTCAGATATAATTGTTTAGTTTTTGGTTTGTCCTCAAGTCCTGGGGTTTTTTAACGCATTATGACTAACTTATTGCTGGGTATCCCGAGGCCGTTCGATAGTAGAACACTTAAATACACTAGAATTAATATTTCAACGTTTTTTTGAAAATGGTCAACGTCTTTAAAAAAGGAAATGTGTTTTCTTAGTACAAGAAGTATCATATCTGGGACATATTATTTCAAAGGATGATGTAAAAGTAGACCGCGAGAAAATAGAAGCAGTTAGTAAAATATCAAGACCACATAATGTATCTGAACTAGGTTCGTTCCTGGGTCTAGCCAATTTTTTTCCAAAGTTTATTCAAAATTTTAGTCAAAAACTGATACCGTTGTATAATTTGCTTAGAAAAGGAGTTTCATGGCGTTAGTCACAAGAGTGTAACGAGTCCTTTGCAGAAATTAAAAGAAGTTTAACGAGTTCACAAGTATTAGCACATTATGATCCAAATAAGCGTTTGATAGTAACGTGTGATGTAAGTGCTACTGGGCTAGGAGGTGTGTTATCGCAACCAACCGCAGATGGTACAGAACGCTCTGTGGCTTTTATATCCAGGACACTTACAAGCGCTGTAAAAAACGATTCACAAATTCACAGAGAACCATTAGCCATAATTTATAGTGTTATAAAATTTTATCAGTATATTTATGGAAGACATTTTATTCCTAGAACAGATCATAAGCCTTTAGTATCTATCTTTGGATCAAATTCGAGCATTCCAATAATGACAGCTAGTCGTATGCTGAGATAGGCGATAATATTATCTGCATATAGTTATGATATTGAATATGTTCGTACAGGCAAAACAGCGCTGATGGATTGTCTCGTTTGCCAATATCTGTACCAAATGATAAACCAATTTCTGAAAAATTGCCTGAACAAACTTGTTTGCATTTCGTTCAAGACATATTTTTATTAGATTATAATGACATTAAGAAAGATAAAATAAAAGATATTATTTGTAGTAGAGTACTGTCCTATATACGAAATGGCTGGCCTGAAAAATGCGAAATTGTGAGAATGCAACCATACTTTAATAGGAGAAAGGAACTGTATGAGGAGTTAGGTTCTGTAATGTGGGATCATAGAGTAGTGTTTTCGGAAAATTGCGGGAAATAGGTTTTAACTTTATTACATGAACCTCACATGGGCATCGTAAAATCTAAATCTTTAGCTCGTAGCTATGTATGGTGGGCAGGAATAGACGTAGCTATTGAAGATATGTGTCACGGATGTGTAACTTGTGCAGCGCAGGTGGACATGCCACCGCAACAAATGCCACAGCCATGTTCTTGGCCAAGAAACCCTGGACGCGAATACATTTAGACTTCTTAGGTCCAATTTTTAGAAAAACTTACCTGGTTGTAATAGATGTTACGTCAAAATGGATTGAAGTATTTACTGTTTCCAGCACTGCGGTTGGTAGCACGATGGAAAAAGTAGATGAACTAGTTTAAAAAAAGTAGTTAGTAGGTGGGGATTACCCAGACAATTAGTAACCGATAATGTGCCACCTTTTACGAGTAAAGAATTTGAAATATTCATACAAAATCGTGGAATACGACACATATTTACAGCTCCGTATCATCCGTCATCAAATGTTGCAGGAAAAAATGCTGTTAGAACAATTAAAAGGCTTAAAGGAAAAGGAAAATATTACACATGCGTTAAATACCTTCATATTATACTATCGAAATACGGAACACACATCTACTGACGAATATCCAGCGATGTTAATGATGGAAAGCGACTAAGAACGCGTTTAGATATCATTATACCTGATTAAGAATTACGAGTTAAAGATGCGTAGCAATGACAAATATGTAGCAAGAGAGGTGAGAGAATGAAGAGCCCCGGGGAAAAAGTGTGGTATCAACAATATCCTAAAGGGGAGAATTGGCTTCCTGGAAAAGTAAAAGTTTGTATGGGACCCTCTAGTCATAAGGTAACTGATGATCAAGGTAATCAAATACATCGTCATATAGATCAGTTAAAGCGAAGAACTAAAAATCTGTTAATTAGTCCTAATATAACGACTGGGCAACAGATAGACAGCCAATACAAGACTGTATAGATTCACCGTCAGTTTTTGAGCAAAGTCCGGGTGAAATTCTAGAACCATTGAATGCGCCTGAATCTCGTGAACCCCAACAGAATTACTCACCTCAAAATGTTCCTGTAATTCAATCCCTAGCAAGTAGTAGGTCTCGGCTTATCAGAAAATGTACATTAAAAAAACCAAATTATAAAGAGTAGCTAAAAATAATTATATAAGTTGTAAATAGTAAATTACATATTGTTATTAATTTAAGTGGGGAGAGATGTAGTGTACTGGCTATTTACATATCTTGGATAATCGCGATGGCTATGGAGTAAAACAAAAGAACGTCTTGTGTGTGTGTTGGCGTCCCTTTTAAAATTAACTATTAAATTATTTTAGTGACTATAAATATTACATTAGTACGATGCGCGCACACCATCACGAAAAATCGACACCCTGAAGTTAGTACGATGTGCGCATACCGTCACAAAAAATCTACACCCTGAACTTAGTACTATGCGCACACACACCATCACGAATAACAAACACCCTGAAGTTAGTACGATGCGGGCGCACCGTCACGAAAAACCAACACCCTGAAGTTAGTACGATGCGCGTGTATACCGTCACGAAAAATTGACACCCTAAGGTTAGCTATAGTCAACATTTTGTTTCTTTATATTTGTTGTTTATATTAAAACTTTCAATGTATTAAATATACCAGATTAGGCACCCCTCGGCAGCGGCTCAAGCCTAGGTCCGTTCCCTCGGCGTGGAGTCCTTGAGTGCGCTGCTCGCGCGATACAGTGACACAAAATGTTACATCACTGCAACAACAGTACACATATCAACCCCACGCACGTGCACGCCTACACATGAAAGTGGAAGGGTTTTGTTTCTTTCCCTTATCGAACTGAAATAGCTTGGAAAATTATCCGATACGAAATATATATAGGAGTTGTTGAGGTATGTATGCTTGGTACACATATATGCTCCAACAACTCATATATGTATGAATAGTTAGCTTAGGTCAGCTCAGATAGGTCGCGAATTGCACGTGTCGGGCAGCAGCCCAGGCCGAGGTGTGCCGTGCACTCTTGAGCTAGTTGCCCAAATAAAATCGGCCGAGTTCCGCAAGCGCTCGCCTTAGTAGTCCGGTGAAGCTGTTAAGACCTTGCTGGGTCAATATCGTAGTCAGTTCGAAAAAAAAAAAATGTATTTAATACCTTTTTTCTATTGTTAGTGTCGTTTTTTCTACAAACGTAGAATAAAGGCGAAAGATAAAATTTTTGAAAAGATTTTTATCTTGTCACGCCAAAGAAGTATAACTTCTAACGCGTGTATACACATACTTTTTTTTAAGATTTAGTATTATTAAAAATTTTTCCAATATTTTACTATTGTTTATTAACCTAATGTACGTCGATTTTTGTTTTATATTTCATTTTTAAGCTCTATTATGTGACAAAACCTTTATGTTTAATTCTGACAAAGTCAAGGGCATTTATAGTTTTCTTTACGGTGGATATCAATTTTTTGGTTTACAGTACAATACACAAAAGGGGGGTTTAGGGGTGTAAGGGGTGTCGCGTAACACCTTAAGACTTGAGACACCCAAGCCAACCTCACCTGCACGTGGTACACTATAATATGTAATAAGCACTGACATTTGACACCCATCCTAAAATATGAAACTAAAATATAATATATCCACAGAAGAGGTGAAAAATGTGTTTCTTAATCTATATATATGGGGTGTAAGGGGTGTCGAATAACATCTTAAGACTTGAGACACCCAAGCCAACCTCACCTGCACGTGGTGCACCCTGCTGAATAACGAACGAGGCAATGGCGAAAGCGGGGTGGTTGGGTTTTACAGCCTGACTGGTTCGCAACTACCATGTATTTGGCGAAAAAGCCTGTCATAGTGACTCGCTTTTGCGCGTTGCGTTTCGGGATTAGCCTGTGCATATCCAGTATCGGGTGACTTTCGTCATTATGGCCGGCATGACAGCGGCGATCGGCGATGGATAATCTGTCTCTCGGTGGTTGCCGATGTTTTTGGTTTGTACTATGCTTAACATCAGGCGTAGTGCAGTCACTTAGTCGTGCTTTAATTAAAAAAAAAAATGATCCACTATTACATATGCCGATGTGTTTGTTACGCCTTTACGCCTTACTGTTACTAAAGCATTAACTGACTGTCAGAAACAATAACGGATTTTAATACAAGCTTTCATCCTCTTTTTCACCACCTAAGGTCTTGATTATTTAAAAATCATTCCTTAGTGTTCAGCTATAGTGTAAGCGGAACCCGCATACACATTTTCAAGTCTCTAGTCCAGTGTTACTCAACCTTTTTTAAACGGGCCACAAACACGTTTCACACATGGTGCCGCGTGCCGCAAACTAAAAAGGTTTAGGTATTCAATAAAAAAGCCTAATTTCAAATTAACAACCTATTAATGTAGTGAAAAATGGTTGTTCAATAAAACAAGCTTGGTATAACCCTTATATCATAAGGAATTCATAGCGGTTGCGTTACCTGGGATCTATTTAATTTTCTCAGCGTGGTTAGTTTTTCTGATGGGCAAGAAATTTAAAATAATTGAAAATAATGTATAATCGTGAACCACCTACAAAGACCCGGCGGTGTCCCGCAAGTGTAGTATAGCTGCTCTAGTCCCAATAATCAGAGAGTCAGTTCTTGTTATATATATAGATGACATTATACAACTGTTTGTAAACAAAGTAGCATTAATATAAATGAATAAAATGACCTTCAGTATAATTGTCTTCATATGAATTTTTCGGTATCATGTGTCTTCATTGAACTCCAGTTCATGTCCACACAGTTCACACAGCACTTGACTGGGTACCTCCTGTGTTGCAAGCATTCATTAATCATACTGTAGTCGAGCGACTGATCGATACTTCACACTGTTATTAACAAGCCCAGAAGTATCATGTTTTATAAAATGATGATGCCTCGATGATAATGGCATTTTGATGGCAGAACGTCAAATGAGGTAGGCTCCTATCGTCTGAATGAATTTATCTGAATTTTGTGACAAATATGAAATCGAAGCAGTATAAGAATTCTTTATTCAATTTATAAGTTTTGAAGGCGGTAGAGACACGCTGAAGCTATTACTGCTTTCAGCCTGAATGGGTCAGCTCGCCCAGTGTAGAGAATGTTAGCTAGCCAAACGGGCGTAGAAGAAACCCTACCAATATCTATTAGCTATGTGAACTTATAAAAGGTCCCATCACCATGATATAGCATCATAACAATGTTTCCCTTCACGGAAAACTCCACCCCACGTGGATTCGAACCTACGTCGATCGATGTCGTGTCTAGAACCACTAACCACTGAGCTACCATCATTTATCATAAGATTCTGTGTATTCAAACACATAATAGATGCGATAACATGGCATACTACTAAACGCTCGCGGCTTTGTTCAAATAAATTTATTTTTTATTTAATTATTTATTAATGGAGTTTTAAAAACTGTATCAGTAGTTGTTAAGATTAGCGTCTACAAACATACAAATTTAATCTGTATATAGTAATAGCATGAATTAGCCTAGAAACAACAAGTAATTAACCTAGATACCTTTTCAACAGATGATTGGGTCCATTTATGTATCTTGACATAGTATAAAAAGAAATCGCTACCGCAGTCTGTTCTCTTAGATCTTTTAAACTATTCAACGCATTCTAACACAACACTAGGTAGAGTAATTCAAGAGTAACCTTTATATGTATAATACATAAATATTATAGTATAGAAAAGGCGAAAAATTAAAAGATTTATAAAGTGATGTCGTAACAAACACATTTTTGTACGCTTAAATCGCAAACGCTGGCTAAACCTTACAAGATAGATCAAATTAATGTACTATGGGATTTTATGTCTTAAAAATATAGATAAAAAAAGTCTTAAGACAGTATATATTTATCTCTGAAGGATAACCCACAGTAACAATGTTTAACTTTTTACAAAAGTAATTATGTGTTATTTATCAATCTATTTTATACAATACAATTCTTTATCAAATTAAATTCATTATATGCGTTATACATGTCATGTAGATCAAAACTATCCTTAACACTATTTCATTAGAATGGATATCTACATTGCGAAGCTGAGGCGGGTATCTCGTGTGAGAATAAATGTGTATATGATTTAGGAGTCTGCCTTTTAAGCATTATTATTAATACTTGTCATGACCTTCGCCTTGAAGTATCCACTACCCTCATGAAAGATATATATATATATATCTAATGCTTATTCCCCGATTAGGCCTCCCACGGCAGCGGCTCATGTCTAGGTTCGATCCCTCGGTAGGGAGCCCTTGAGTGCGCTGCTCGCGCGATACAGTAACACAAAATCTTACATCACTGCAACAACATTACACATATCACCCCCACGCACGTGCACGCATACACGCTTACGCATGAAAGTAGAAGGATTTTGTTTCTTTCCCTTATCGAACTGAAATAGTTTGGAAAATTATCCGACACGAAATATATATAGGAGTTGTTGAGGTATGTATGCTTGGTACACATATATGTTTCAACAACTCATATATGTATGAATAGTTAGCTTAGGTCAGCTCAGACAGGTCGCGAATTGCATGTATCAGGTAACAGCTCAAGCCGAGGTGTGCCGTGCACCCTTGAGCCAGTTGCTCAAATAATATCAACTGAGTGCCGCAAGCGCTCGCCTTAGTAGTCCGGTGAAGCCGTTATGACCTTGCTGGGTCAATAGCGTAGTCATTTCGAAAAAAAAAAAACTAATGCTTATTCTCTATTATTACTGACTTAGAGCGATAATTAGTTGTTTTCTGTTCATTACATAATAGATTAAAAAAAAATGTATATATTAAGATAGTTTTTAGCAGAGGTGTTTTCGAATTTCTTAGTACCCTGGGGCTCAAACGCTTCCGAAATTATTAAAAGAATGTCCTGGAAATTTGAAATCTTAACATTAATTCTAAAATAGCTTATAGTCAATTCAACCGAAACTTATAAAACATATTCCCACATAAGAAGAATTGTCTTCGTTCTTTAGAATGTCACAGCTCGAGAAAAATGGATCTAGAATAATAAGTAATGCATATCTTTATAGATGACTTAATGATCTACGAAAGAAGTTTGTTATAATGTTTCATTATGTCTATTTGTTTAAAGTTATTCGAGCTCAAAGTTTAATTTTTATATAATTATCGATATTATCGTATACACTTATGGAATAAACATTTGTATTATAATTCACGCTTCGATATAGTTACCATCACGGTAGGGCCCAGTACCGGGTAGCGGCCGGCGGGGTTGGTATTTCTGTACCGATCTCGGCGGGCGCACCGCGAACTAGACGTTTTGAAGAGTAGTATGATGGAAGTACAACTTGAACCGTTTTCTGGGGGGGGCACAACGTTGTGCGATCCTAAGATCTTGACCATGGCACCCATAAAGGACTCCGATTCAGCAAGTGATACGGTATCTCCTGACTGCAAGCGTGTTGACAAGAGTGGCGCTAAAAAGCGCG
>JACEII010000007.1:5934156-5946439 GCA_014332785.1 Antheraea mylitta | reverse complement strand
AACAAACAAACAAACAAACTCTTTAGCTTTATATATTAGTATAGATTATAGATATACCAATTATCATGGCACAAATGTTGACGTACTCTAAAGCCATCTAGTGATGAACTAGATAATATTGTTTTGCATAAAACCTCCGTGAAAAAATACTTCAATATGTCATCTTCCACGATGATCCATCAATCGGTGTTGGAATTTATGGATGTAGTACGTACCGACATCCATTTTATATATAGATGTATGAAGATGTTGGATGAATTTGTTTTTTTAATATCTGAACAAAATGCGGTATAATTTTAGAACCCGCTCACAACGGAAGACTCAGTATCGATCTGAAGATACTTCTACACTATATTATACTTCTTTAAAAGGCCGGCAGTGATCACTTACCATCGGGTGACCCGTCTGTTCATTTACCTCCTATAATATGAAAAAAGAACTCCAGTAGGAGCAAAATACTTGTAATCATTACACATACATACATATATATGTGGGGTTGATTGAAAACACAGTGGAATCTAAAGATTTAATCTTTAATTCGTTTTTACATAGTTTATACGTTATGGTATTAACAAATATTTCTTTACAGCTTTCATCTCAAAAAAACA
Organism: Antheraea mylitta; assembly: GCA_014332785.1. NCBI lineage: Eukaryota > Metazoa > Arthropoda > Insecta > Lepidoptera > Saturniidae > Antheraea > Antheraea mylitta. Next base: position 5,945,831 of record JACEII010000007.1, on the reverse strand, counting down.
CAATTCATTACACTTTTACTTCTTTTTAATAAATTACAATACAAACGGATACGAGCCATTTGAGACGGATCAAATGTAGACACAAATATTTGAAATATTCAATTAAATGTTTTTATTGTTTATATATTCCCACATATACATAATACATTTAACATATTCTCATTTATTTCAAATTTTGTATTTAGAACTACACACATTAACAACAACCTGCTTTCAGCCGTCAGCCGATGACACGTTTAACTATTGTTAATGTTTCAGTTACTAATATTTCGCTCTTACTGTTACTACTATAAGATTTAATTACTACATTACACGTCACGCAAATACACACATCAAAGAAGTATAAGCAACTTGCGTGATATTACAAATTTTACCATTTATATTAATTAATTTCTAAGTATTTACTCAAACAAAGTACGTAGGTAAGTAAACTTTTTTGTTATTGAAGACATACTGGCTGGTTGAAAAAAAAAATTTGATTATGTTTTGTTTTTTCATAAAATTCAAATGACTGCGAATCTGATTAAATTTGAGTGCGTTGTAATTGCTACGTTTAGTCTTGATTTTATAATTTTACCAACCATTTAAATAAAGTTAGCGACAAAATTGAATTGTTAGATATTCTTTACGTCATGAAGCGACGTCATTTGATGGCAGATGAAATGCAAAGAGCTGTAGGGATATTGCATGCGGGAAGTAATCAATCTCAGGTATCTCAACATTTTGGCATTCATAGAAGTGTTATTTGTCGTCTTTAGCAGCGCTACAATAATACAGGAGAACCCGCTAAACAGCATCCAGGCCGTAGAAGGAGTACAACCACTCGGCAAGACCGGTACATACAACTGACTGCAAAACGCCAGCCGATGTTAACCGCTCGAGAGATAAGTTTGAGGCTAAAAATTTCAAGTGGTGTTGATGTAAGTCTTCAAACTGCGAAATCGACTGCATGAGTACGGCCTACGAGCTCGACACCCAATCAGGTGCCCACTGATACGTCACGGGAATCGCGCTCATCGATATGAATGGTGTAGAGAACGCATAACATGGACCCAGGAACAATGAGATAAAATTATGTTTTCCGATCAGTCGCGATTCAGGTTTAAGCCTTATACAAGAAGGATGCGAGTGTATCGTCGGCCCGGAAATACTGAAAGGCTCAGGTGCGTTCAGGAAGTTCATCCATACAGCGGCTCAACAGTTATGTTATGGGCGGGTATTATGAAGAACAGGCGAACTGAGCTCGTTTTTGTAAATGGAAACATGAATGCTGAAAATTACATTGAGCATATTCTCAGACCTTATGTCTACCCATTTGCACAAACCTTTGGCTCCGATTTTAGATTAATGCATGACAATGCGCATTCACATACAGCTCGGCGAACCAGTGAATACTTTGCAACGGAGAACATCCGGGTATTGCCCTGGCCTGCACAATCGCCAGATCTCAACCCCGTCGAGCACGCATGGGACATGCTCCCGAGACGTGTTTCGAAGGACTTGGACGAAGCGACAACAACCCAACAGCTAAAGGATTTGCTACATTCCATTGGGAGCGAATACCGCAAGATGACATAAACAGTCTCATTAATTCAATGAATAATCGTTGCCGACAAGTTCTGAATAGCAGAGGAGACCATACTTTGTATTAAATTGTTCTATTCTTTCACAATAAATACATTTTCTTTAGAAATTTCATTTTGTAAAAAAAAAAGTTTAGTTTCTTATATATCTTAGTTTCTACGGTATATTCTAATATTGTTCATTTCTGTTATTAAAAGAACTTATAAAGACAACAGCTGTATTTTTACATCATAGAACCCTAAAGATATTATTTTAAAAATAAAATACAACGTTATAATGTGAAGAACCATCCTACAATTTAAATTAGTACATGTTGCTTAGACTTTTTTTATGAGTGTAAAATCATATGTTTTTTGTTACAATGAGGCGTGGCAACCGCCAATGAATTGTAGGCGGAAGTGCAAAGTAGCCTCTACTCCAACCATTAATCATGGATTTCCTCATAGTGACGTCTTTACAAATCAAATTGTAGAGGCTCGTATTTCTTACAATAATTGATTAAATATTTATTATCAAAGCAAGAACATAACGGTGGTACATACAATTAGATTTATAGAGTGATTATATACAGGTATATGCTCTAGAATTATTATCCATGAATAAATCATAAGAATACGTTTGCATATATTTCGGATATATGTATCTTAAAATCGATTGCACTATTTTATTTAAGAAACGGACAAGAAAACGGAATGACTAAATCTTATTCACAAATATATATATTTAAAATTTGCATGTACGTTTCTAATTTCAATAACCTAAACATCTTTGGAAATTTATTTAATTCGAATAACAATAAATCGATAAAATAATAGAAGCTGTATTTGAAAGTAAGAAAACAATTGTTTTTCCAATGTTTCTGAGGACGTTTGTCTAAAACATATGTAAATAAATGAAATCAACTGATAAAAATATACGCCTCGACATAATTATTACAAAGATGTTCTTGTTATCAACAGTCATGAAATGTATGCAAATAAACCTATACAAGAATATTATTTTACACTTGCTTGCAAGTAATTTGTATGTTTATGAATAAAAAATGCGACATTTATAACAGTTTTGCCGTTTAAGAAATAAAAAAGTCTCTAGACGTCAATTAAGAGGTCGCTAGATTTTCAAAAATACATGATTAAAAAAAGCGTCAGAAATGGCTAATATTTGATGGTAAATAATATGGTGAAATACAATATTGCGAATATTTCATTGTGATAAAACGAGAAAAATAGCTTTAGTTGGATCAATTATAACCAGTTTTAGCAACATTATAACTCTTCTTGATGTTTCCATTCCAGGCTATATTTTTTATTTTACTTTTTAGCATAAGTCTTTTTTTAAAGGGATTTCCATTCCCGCTAATAGATTTTGATATCAATGTATATAATTTAAACAAAGAAATAAAGAAAGATAGGTATGTTTTGTGAAAATGTAACATAGTAAATGCTATGTGCCACTCACAACATAGTACCTATCTACTTTTGGTAATTTGAAGGTGGTAGAGCCACGCTGAAGCTACTATTGGCTTTAGCATGAAGGGGTCGGCTTGACCGGGATTGTACCACCCTTTCACAGAAAACCGACGTGAAGTAACAGTGCTTACATTGTTGCGTTTCGTCCCCTCCCTTTCCCTCTCCTCTAACCTCTCACCCTTTCTCTCCACTCCCCCAAACACAGGCTGGCAACCCACGTGTGACTCCTCTGAGGTTGCTAATGTCTATGGACGGCGGTGATCGCTTAACAACAGGTGACCCGCCTGTTCATTTGCCTCTAATGAAAAAATATATATGTGTATATATCTATGTTGATATTTTACTATTGTAGATTATTACATGTAATTACACTAAATATTTGGCATTAACTTCATAACGTGTATCTGTCACACTTGATAATGGCGAAATTACCTTCAGAGGCAGACGCCATACCGAAAAGTAATAATAATAATTCATAGTAACTGATTTTTTATTTCTCTTGACGGTGGTAGTAAAATGAATGAAAAGAATAAAACGATATCTGATGTATCATTTAATAGAGAGAGACGCACCCAATCGATTAAACCTCGATATCGAATGTCATTCTGGTAGTGGAATTCCAAGAAGAACAATAGCAATTCTTGTTTTTACAGCTAAATTAGTACCAAAATATTTATGTATTTTCAATATTCAACTAATCGCTATAATTCAGTAATGTTCTTAAGTCGCTTGATTGAAAAAAAAAGTCGTTAAGATATCCAAAATCCGCTAGATCTATCGTCAAGGTCGCCAAAACGGCAACAGTGATTTTCTAGGTTACGTCTAGTTTATTTAAAATTTTACAAAACATAACTACTTCTACACGTATAGGAATGTAAATTTAATGTTCTGCCGGTAAAAACCTATACTAATATTATAAAGCTGGAGGGTTCGTTTGATTCCTGAACGCACTAATCTCAGCAACTACGAGTCCTATTTGAAAAATTCTTTCAATGTTAGATAGCTCATTTTTCGAGGGAGGCTATACATCATCACGCTAACACCGATAGAATCGGAGCACCATTGAAGAATATTTCAAAATCGTTATTTTTTCCTTTTGTGAGCTTCCGCTGTGTTTCAGCATTAGCCCAAACTATCTATATCAGTAATAATAAATCTATATAACTAATCTTATATCAGTTGGGCAAACCGTTTAACTTTTATTAACTTGGAGAAACAACATTTATTTATATGTGTATATTACATTTCCTTGCACGCGAATACACAAATGAGTTTGTTAAAAGTTCCAAGTCGCTATCTGATTTATTCTCAATCTGAGAACGAGCCGCCGCGGTCGTGTTGTGTGGCAGTGCTTAAAAAAATGGAAATGAATTCAAATTATGTAAGTCGTAATTTTATAGTCACACTCAAAAACAGTTTAATAAATTCACTAGCACTTTCTCTGAGATGGGCTTAAACGATGGGTGTATTTTAAAATTTGATCAAAAAGTACTATTTATTGATTTAACATAGTTGTGTCATGTATACATACGTATTATTATACTATATTTTTTCTTATACAAATGATTTTTTTTATATCATAGGAGGTAAACGAACAGGTGGTTCACCTGATGATAAGTGATCACCACCGTCCATAGACACTTACGTCAGGGGAGTCGCTAGTGCGTTGCCAACCTGTACATTTTTTTGTATTATTTTGTAGTCTATATGTTATGTATTATTTTTATATTACTATTGTTAGTTTATATATTTTTCATTTATGTCCTATTTATTAGTTTCTTTTTTGTATTTATACACCAAAAATATCCTTGATTCTTCTGCCTGAAACATAATCCAAAGGTTGCCTGAAAAGATCGCTATTAGCATTAAGGGCGCCCTTTGTAGTAACCCAATAATTTGAAATGTCTAATAGTAAAAATTTATAACGTTATAAAAATTAAATGAGTAAATTAACTTTGGCGTCTTCCTTAGAATAAATTCAATGAAAATAATAAAAATAGCAAGTTACAATGAATTGACTTATACCTCATAATTAAATCCATATATATCATACTTGAATAATTGATCGGTTTGAAAATTGTAATTATGTAAATGAAAAAAAACTTCCATTATAAATTTTATCCACACTAATTTATTCATAATTGATGAGTTAATTAACAGCTGAATAAATGTATTCATTCTTAAACTAACAGACAATGTATTGAGTTTTATTGCAAGTAAGATGCTTCATTTTAGTAATAAACACGTGTACTGATTGAACAATGTTTCATTAAGGAACTTGTTTATTCTATTGTAAAGAGAATAGATTTGAACCGAACTTTTTTGAAACGAAAATTGGCTGTATATCAATTTAACGCAAGTAAAACTTGGTGCAAAATGAGTACTAAATGTTTTTAAGAAAATATAAATGAAAAATACTTCATTCAGTTTAGACCCTAACAAAACACTTATGAACGTCAAAAACTTCCACTGGTTCGGAAAACAACCCAGTCATCGGGAAGAATCGGCAAAAAACTCGATCGGGTATATTTTTTTTAAATATTTCCAATACATCATACAATAGCTTTTAGTGGACGCACAGAGCGAAGTCAATTTCAGACATCACTGTCGTTCACATACTGATTCACTGTATAATATTCTTTTGACACTAAAAACTCGCTTGACGTGGCTCTTAAACTTACAGTCCGGCAAATCGGTAACATGTTTTGGGACTTTATTGTATTACCTAAAAAAACTATTACTGGTTTTGCTAAGTCTGAAATATAGTACTACCAGATTATTACAGTTTCTAGTATTTAAATTATACCAGTTTTTTACTAAATTCAGTATTTCAAAGTTTTTACGGACATATGTACATTAAATTATCAAGAATGTATTGGGAGGGTAAAGTTACGATACCGAATTCCTGGAACTTCGTTTTTAATGATTCGCGAAGTCGCATATTATATATTGCTCGAACTCGAACTTCGATGAATGCACATACATACTGAACAACAATGGGATCAACTTAAACCCTATACCAGCCGTAGTCTGGTGAACAGGTAAAGATCTTGACAGGACAATAGCATAATTAGTTCAAAAAAAAAACTGTACTAGCTACTGCTTCGTGGATTCGCACACATTAGTGAAGGAATTTTGAAAATTTGTTAACTATATTTTAAGTTCCCTATTCCAAAAAAAACATCTGTTATACAGAACACAGCCTGTATATAAACTGTGATATTTATCACATACAAATCAAAATAACCTGATTTTAATAACTAATCATTTTGATAGAAGATTTCTATAAATTTATTTGTGGACTAGCTGTTAGTACCTACATACACGTTCGATTTTGTGGACTAGCTGTTAGTACCTACATACACGTTCGATTTATAGACTAGCTGTGCCCACGTCTTCGCCCGCGTAGAACTTTACGTAAAAAACAAGTCATCCGAATTTGTTAAGCCCATTTACCGCGTCGTCATTAAAATTACAATAACTTTTGATAGAACGGACCTATTTTAATGAAGCAAAGACTAAGTTATTCCCGAAGATATGCTTTATCACTTTCTTGGTGTGGTTTTATTATGAACTCAGTACTTTAGCAATGATACGTGTTCATACAATCAGACAAAGACATTTCTAAAAATGTACTACTTTGTATTACTTATTTCTATAAAATTCGCAAAAGTCTATATTTTCTTTACTCTAACAAGGACTCTAATGTTATCGAAACAAGTTGCATTTTAACATAACAAATTAATAGTGTTTTTATTTTATTTCATTGTCCTAGATAATAACCATTAGTGGCTAGGTCGTTGGCTTTCCAAACATAGTCTATTTTTCATGCTATCTCAAGGTAGATTACAATTATGTAGACACAATAATATATATAAACTTAGAATTAAGGTGATGGAGCCACGCTGAAGCTATTACTGGTTTAAGCGTGAATGGGTTGGCTCACCTGGGGTAACCACCCAACTCACAGAAACACCGACATGAAGTAATAGATAGTAATTGCATTGTTGCGTTTCGTTCGACCCGCTTTCCAACTTTTCTCCAAACACAGGCTGGCAACGCACTTGCAACTCACCTGGTGTTGCTAGTGTCTATGGACGTTGGTGATCACTTAACATTAGGTGACCCGCCTGTTCGTTTGCCTCCTATGATATAAAAAAAAAAAACTTAGAATAAAATATAGAACCTGCATAACCCAGCTTATCTTAAGTTTATAAAACCTTCTTCACAATTGTACCTCTTATTAAATTTAACTAAATTTCGTAGACTATGTAATGTTTACGATTCAGATTCAAATTCCAAATGACTTTCATAGCTTATACAAGGATAAAAATATAAATAATTGACGTCAAATATAGGAAGGAAAAGTATGTATAATGTATGGTTGTGCAATAAGATAGACCTAACCACAATTCTAGCCTAAACAGATAATCTTCCGATACGAATAAAATAACAGACCTACAGTTGATTACGCATTATATAAAAAAATACAGGTCCCCGTCGGCAACGGCTCAAGACCAGGTCCGTTACCTCGGCGTGGAGCCCTTGAGTACGCTGCTCGCGCGATACAGTGACACAAAATCTTACACCACTGCAACAACTTTACACATATCACCTCTACACACGTGCACGCGTACACGCTTACACAGGAAAGTGGAAGGGTTTTATTTTTTTCCTTTATCAAACTGAAATAGTTCAGAAAATTATCCGATACGAAGTATATATAATAGTTGTTATATATGCTTGGTACACATATATGTTTTTTTTTTTTTTTTTTTTTTTTTTTTTTTTTTTTTTTTTTTTTTTTATTGAAGCACGACAAAGTGACTGCACTATACCTGATGGTAAGCATAGTACAATCCAAAAACAGTGGCGACCACCGAGAGACGGATCATCCATCGTCGGTCGCCGCTGTCATGCCGGCCATAATGACGACTGGATATGCACAGGCTGATCCCGAAACGCGACGCGCAAAAGCGAGTCACTATGACGGGCTTTTTCGCCATGTACATGGTGGTTGCGACCCAGTCGGGCTGTTAAACCCTACCACCCCGCTATCGCCATTGCCTCGTTCGTTGATCAGCAGGGTGCACCACGTGCAGGTGAGGTTGGCTTGGGTGTCTCCAGTCTTAAGATGTTACTCGACACCCCTTACACCCCAATAACTCATATAAGTATGAACATGTAGCTTAGCTTAGGGTAGCTCAGATATGTTGCGAATTGCATGTATCAGGCAACAGCCCAAGCCGAGGTGTGTCGTGCACCCTTAAGCTAGTTGCCCAAATAAAATTAGCTGAGTGTCTTAAGCGCTCGGTTTAGTAGTAAAAAATGAAATTTATGTCGAATACGACTTAAGACCCTAAACAGCTCAATACCAGATATTAGGTGCTTTTTTTAAGTGTAAGTTTTGAAATGAAAATTATTTGTGGGAGAACTCTGAAATTTTGATCCTACAAACATTTTGTGAGATTAAAAATAGTGGGTAAACACTCTATCGGGTAGAGTGTTGAAAACACCAGTTCTAGTATAATCACTGAAGTTAAGCAATGTCGGACGCGGTCAGTGATTGGATGGGTGACCGGATGGGAACACCGCGCGACATTGGGTTTTTGTTGTTTTTTTATATAAACATTTATAAACGAAGTTAAAGCTGATTGTTGGCGTGGCGAGACGTGGCGACACAAAACACGAACTTTGCACTATTAATGAAATACTCAAAAACATTTACAACCCTATTTGTATAAACATAAGTTTCAAATTGATTTGTTGGCCACTCGTTTTACTACTGTCACGCGGCACGCGCCGACGACCCAGTGCCTTTTGATAAATGGCGCTAATGACACCACGCTTGCCCCTAATTGAATTTTTGTATTTTATAAAAATGAATATTTATGCAATAAAATAAATATAAATATGCAAAAAAAATAAACGGGTATTACTTTATGGAATAAATTTGTAATGCTTTATTGTCATTATGACATAGCTGATTCCTGTCGTAATCTGATCTTTTATGCATATAAATTATACAAAACAATTTCAGATGTGAAACATCTGCCATGCGTCCCGTGACGTCTCAATTTTAATTAGATTTTTTCCCTGTAATACAAATATTTCAATCGTGCGTTTTTGCGTTGACTGTTTTTTTTATATTTAATTATACCAGACAACATACAATGATTAAAATAGTTTTTTGTACGATTCTTTATTAGCAGGAAAATGTGTATAATCATCACATCGTGTAAATTCCCACATATTTTAACGCTCAAGGAAAATAAATATTATATGCAAAGAGGTACCACTTTACGATAGTTTAGATTCTTGAACAGGTTTGGTCGTTTTTGCCAACTTTCAAGTGACGTCATCAGCGAGAAACTTATTAGGAAGTTATTGGAACGTGTTTTAGGAATATCAATTTTTTTCTTAGTACAAAGTATTCTACGCGGTAATTTTTGGCGGGATTTTAGTCTGTCATGTAGTGGATTTTATATTTTATTCATGATCTTGTGTTATTTGACTCTATATTTTGTAAATTTGGTGGTGTTTTAGGTAATATAGTTAGTTTATTGTGCATAAGTGAAGTGAATGGAAAATAATACCACGGATCATGAAGTTCTGAGATGCCACAAAATGCCCCTGGAAGGTTCTAGTAAGGGAGCCACCGTCTTGTTAGAATATTGAAATAATCACACGACGCTTATAATATTATTGACTACACGACCATGGCAGTAATAATCTGAAAGATTGATTGTCAAAAATAAAGTTACAAAAGAAGTATTCTACGCATTAGATTTATAACAAAATTCAAACGAAGACTCGCAGTTCGGTTTTTTTAGGATTGTTACCTCGCGATTATGAACCGATTTGATTTTTTTTCATTGAAAAGTGAATATTTTAAATGGGCCCTGTTTTAAAATCACTTAGTGTTTTAAAATCATTACAACAGCAAAAATACAATAGGGTATTCTTGAAAGCCCAATAGTATTTTTTTATGTCATATAAGACAAACGAACAGACGACTCACCTGATGTTAAGTGATCACCGCCGTCCATAGACACTAGCAACACCAAGGGAGTCGCAAGAGCGTTGTCAGCCTGTTTTGGGGTAGGGCAGGGGTGAGGGGCGAAAGGAGTGGAGGTGGACTTCCGGCGCTCCCACTGAGCGAACGAAACGCAACAGTGCAAACACTGTTACTTCACGTTGGTGTTTCTGTGGGTTGGCAACACGCTTGCAACTCCCCTGGTGTTGCTAGTGTGGACAGCGGTGATCACTTAACATCAAGTGACCGCCTGTTCGTTTGCCTCCTACGATGTAAAAAAAATGATAGAATTATAAACACGTGGATGATGATGACTTGAACCCAGTATTCACGATTCAGCGTCATCGACCCAAACATAACTGTTTATTATCAGTGTTAGATGTCTAAACAAGTTTTACTTATATAACATTCTCCCACGAACTAAGACACGTGTACCATATAGTAGTTTTTAATTAATATTAAATCTGCAATACAATATTTGCCTTATAATTATCTTAATGTGGTATTACTTGTAAACACCAAGATCTTAGACTCTTAACGCTTGTATGATTAAATAGAACACACCGTATAGTTTATATGGATTTATTGCGGTACCAACAAAGGACGCTTCCCAGGTCTACTATCCTTCATTACAATGTGACTAGTGATAGAAAAATTTACCCCTGGGCTATTTTTTCAAACGGCATATACAGGCTGAATGTTTATTCAGTAGCAATATTTATAGAAGATATTCTGCACTCGATTCTAGTTCTAAATAAAAAAAAGAGGTTCTTAATATTTGATCTAATATCTAGGAAAATACAAAAATTATACAAAATCCTCTAAGCACCTATGTTAAAGCACATTGTTAATGACAGCTAGGTGATTTCACTTTCACTTAAAAGGAAACGAAATAATGTCAGGAACAAAACAAAAGGCTTTGTTGTCTGTTTTATCATTGAAATCTATTCAGAAAGGGTCACCCATTGCACTTAGATTGTATTTATACTTTTGAAAGTCTTAGAACAAACTTTAACTTAAGTTTTCTTGGTTGTTTATTATTATTTGTTTTGAAGTTATTATTTTATATGTTTAATGTGACCATGAAGTGTCATATCCCAGAATACTGTAAGCGTTTACACTTTCTCTTGTAATATGTATATATGTGTATTAGGGTGATTCAAAAAAACAAAACATTTTTTTTTCTTCTCTCCAGCATGCTTAAAAGTTCAATTTACATGTAAGGAGATCCCAGTTAAAATTTGAGCGCTTAATATTAATATTAAGGACATCCGCATCGCACTTCTTTATTTTCCATAAGAATAACATAGAAAAATATTCGTTTGTACCTTCTGATTTTTATTGCTTGCCCATCATTAGTCATTAAAAAAATCCCTTAGAGAATTGAACGCTCTACAAAAAAGGTCTCTTACAATTTTTCCAAAAACTTAACCGCTTAAAAGTTATTCGAGGTCAAAGCTCAATATACTGAAAATTTGACCATTTGTAATGCATTACTGAGAATTCGATAAAGTTATGGAAAATTTTCTGCAATATTTTTTATGGGGGATGAGGGGTTTATGATTTTTTTTTTGATGACATAAAGG
>JACEII010000007.1:5853122-5933756 GCA_014332785.1 Antheraea mylitta | reverse complement strand
CCTTTATGTCATCAAAAAAAAAATCATAAACCCCTCATCCCCCATAAGTGCTTACATAAAATTTGAATAGCCCTTTATATCAAAATCACTGAAGGTATTCGCATAAAACTATGACCATTCCCTGAGTAATATTCCTTAGAAGGTTTTAGGATGCTTATTTTTTGGATTCTGTTGACCGTTTCCATGTTTTTATGGTACATTAAAGAGGGCGGGAATTAGCTAAGACACTACTATACGTAGAATATCGAAAAGGCAATAACCCAAGCGAAATTTGTAAAGTAAATAACACTACTTTTTTATAGGTAAACCACACACAAACAAGCGTGGAAGCACAAAACTCTTCAGCGAAACCCCCACCGCAGCCCCCGCCAGAAAATAGCAAAAGGAAATATGTCCTCCACCCAGATAAAGGAGACTACGACTTCATCGCACACAGATCTACGAAAAAACCCACCAAGTATTTTTTTTTTTAATTCATAAGTGTTAAAAGAACCGGCCGGTCACTTGATGGTAAGTGATCACTATCGTTAATAGATACTAGTAACATCAGGGGAGTCGCAAGTGCGTTGACAGTCTGTGTTTGTGGGGAAGGGGGAGGGGGAGGTAGGCCTCCGGCACTCTCACTGACCTAACGAAACGCAACAATGCAAGCACTTCACATCGGTATTTCTGTGCGTCGGGTGGTACTAGCAAGACACTAGTAACACCAGGAAAGTCGCAAGTGCGTTTCTAACTTTTATTTGGGGAGAATGGAAGAGAGGGGGGGAGTGAATAGTGAGAAGGAGAAGAAAGGAAGAGGAAAGATGGGCCTCCGGCGCTCTCACTGACCGAACGTAACGCAACAATGCAAGCACTGTTACTTCACGTCGGTGTTTCTTTGAGAGGGTGGTACTACCACGTACGAGCAGATCCATTCATGCTGAAATCATTAATAGCTTCAGAGTGGCTCTACCACCTACCAAAACTATCCTTATACTAAATTAAACCATGATCGAGAAATTTGTATAAAACAAAAGGAATATACCAAGTTTATAACATATCAATATATCAAAATATTCCACGCGTAATGAGGATTTATTATTATGAACTCTACCAGGACCTTATAATGATTCATTCATTCAGCATTACGAAAACGTATTATAAACTGTTTCATGCTTTAACTAATATGACCTTCGTGATAAATTTAAAACTTTCTGATGTCAAAGTCTCAACAATTACATATAACTCATCAGTACCCATTCTGTGATTGATAAAGTCATCTAAATGTATTATGTCTAATTATTACCTACTTTTCTCTCGTACTTAAGTCGTGTTGTCATTAAAGTGACAATAACTTTTGATAAAGTGAACCGATTTTAATGAAAGAAAAACTAAATGTTACTCGAAGATATGTTTTATAATTTTTTTGAAAAGGTTTAATCATAACCGTAGTACTTTAGCAGCGACGCGTGTTTAAACAAAACAGACATTTAAAAAAATATTAAAATGTATCTTACTGCTTATTCCTACACATCTACAAGTTTTTTTTTTTTGCAAAAATCTAAACAGACTCGTTAGATTTACATTCTTATTATATGTGTAGACTCGCTTCTGCCCGCGACTTTAACGCTAATACGCAGCGGAGCTCTCAGTATAAAAAAAACGATTTTGAAAGATTCTTCATTGGTTCTCCGCTCCTATCGGTCCTAGCGTGATGATATATAACCTATAGCTTTCTTCGATAAATGAGCTATCTAACACTGAATGAATTTTTAAAATCGGACCAATAATTCCTGAGATTTGCGTTCAACCTATCAAACAAATAAACCCGCCAGCTTTATAATATTAGGTCGTTACCTATGAAATTGCCATTTTGAATGAAAAAATTTAAACGAATTTTTTTTTTCATGTATTTTTTATTTGTATTAATCGAAGTAATCACCCATGCAATCAATGAATCTTTGCCAACGCAGTGGCAGTTTATTGATGCCCTTCTTAAAGAAATCAGCTGGACGGGAGACAATAAATTCTTCAAAGGCATTTTGTATTGCCTCTCGGGTATTGAATTTTTTTCCCGCCAAAGAGTTATCCAAATCTGGAAAAAGTAGTAGTCTATAGGCGCAAGGTCTGGTGAGTAGGGCGGATGACGGAGAACTTCCAACCCCAGTTCTTGCAACTTGGAGACCGTCTGCTGTTCAGTATGAGTTCGCGCGTTGTCATGCAGGAGCAGCGGAGACGAGCGATTGACCAATGCTGGTTGGAGATGTGCCATCATTGTGTTCAGTTCTTCACAGTACTCATCTGCAGTAATGCTCACCCCGTTTGGTAAGGAGCTATGATGGATCACATCAGCGCTAGACCATCAAACAGGTCACTGTTTCACTTTTCTAGGGGTAAATTTCGTATAGGGGATTGTTTAGGTGCTGAACCAGGATCGAACCAACTTGCTGAACGCTTGCGATTATCAAACAGAATCCATTTTTCATCGCAGGTAACAATCTGGTTCAAGATTCCTTGATTTGTGTGTCTGTTGAACAGTGCAATGCACGTCTCGACGCGTACTTCGCGCTGGCGATCATTGAGTTCGTGGGGCATCCATTTGTCAATCTTTTTTATCTCGCCCATTTGACGCAAATGGACCAATATTGTTTTGACGTTAACGTCGAAAGCTGCTGCTGATTCAGCCGTAGATTGTGTATCATCAGCTTCCACAATCGCCTTTAATTCGTCATTGTCGACCAAAGTCATCGGACGACCGCGAGATTTCAGGTCGAAATTCCCAGAACGGAAGTGAGCAAACCAATAACAGGTGGTGCGTTGGTTTGTAGTATTAGCTCCGTAAACGTCGTTGATGTTGCGTGCCGCTTGTGCCGCCTTGCTGCCACGATGGTACTCATATTCCATAATTACTCGAATTTTTAACGTATTCATGATGACAAAAAAGATTGAAATGCGATGAAAATGTAACACTAATCAATAAACAAATGACTAATTTTGGAAAAAGAATTCCATGTTTTTAAAATAAAAGTAATTTGAAATTAGAATTCTTAGCCAAACAAAAATTTGTTTGATTTGAAATGGCCAGTACTGCAGAACGGCAATTTCATAGGTAAAGACCTCGTTTCGAGTCTTTTTAAACATCGTTTCGACTCATAGGTAAAGACCTATTATTAGTATAGATTACTACTCTTCTCTCGTACTTAACTCCAGTCGGCATTCAAATTACAGTAACTTTTGATAGAGTGGACCGATTTTAATGAAACAAAAATACTTACTCCTGGATATGGTTATGCTTTATGCTTTTCTTTCTGAGGTTTTCTGAACTCGGTACTTTAGTAGTGATGCGTGGTCATACAAATAGACAGACAGACAGATATAGACATTTCTAAAAGTGATTGAAATGTATTCTATTGCTTATTCCTAGACACATGCAACATTTTTTTTCAAGAAAATCTAAATAGTACATACACATTACATTTACATTCTTATTAATGGTATAAGAGTTAATTAAAAAAAAATGTATCAAATTTGAAGTAATGATAGCTTAGTTAATAGGGTGGTCGGACATAGGTTCGAATCCTTGCAACTCAGTTTGTGTTTTTGGTGACGGAAAACATTGTGACCATAGCTTTTTTATATTCTGCTTTTAGCTCCGTGGTATTTAATATTGGGTATAATTTTTATGAAACACTCGCTCAATCATAGTAAAGATTGATCTTTAATGAGCTACTGTAGCCGATAGAGCCATGGTGAAGCTATTACTGGTTTCAACATGAATGGGTCAGCTCGCCCGGGGTACTACCCGACCCACAGAAACACCCACGTGAAGTAACAGTGCTTGCATTGTTTCGTTTCGTTCGGTCAGTGAGAGTGCTGGAGGCCCACCTCGCGGTCCCCTTTCCCTCCCTAAGCCCCTTTCCCACAAACACAGGGTAACAACGCAATTGCGACTCCCCTGGTGTTACTAGTGTCTATGGACGGCGGTGATCAGTTAACATTAAGTGACCCGCATGTACGTTTGCCTTCTATAATATAAAGTGTTTACTAAATACTAGTTGTCCACCCCGGCTTCATACATGTGTACTTAATTCAGTAAATGAGTTGAAAACTTTCCTTTATAGTATAAAAATGTAATGAAAAAAGACGGCAGATGAGAATAACTTAACGTTAATCTATTAATATTTTTAAATATCCTCTAGTATCCTGACCTTTTTGCATTGGTAGTTTTTGATAGGATTTTAGTCTGTCATGTATTGGATTTAAATTTTATTCATAATCTTGTGTTATTTCACTCGGAATTGATGGTGTTTTACGTAATACTGTTTGGTCATTGTGTATAAGTGAATGGAAAATAATACCACGGACCATGAATTCCGAGATGTCGCAAAACTCCCTGGAAAGTTCTAACAAGGGAGTTGTTGTATATTGGAATTATTCACACGCCACTTACTGTGTATAAATATCTTGTAATCTCTATTGAAACATAAGATTGACACTGGCAACTGCTTCTATGGAGCCAAAATAAGAATAAGACTTTTTTGCACAGGGATTTTTAACACAATATTTTCAATTTTGTGTTTTGAATTTTCAAACATTTTTTTAAGTTATACTTCTTTTGGCGCATTAGGGAAAAATGATGAGAGTAAATGTGGAGAAAAACGATGCGCGCGCACACCGTCACGACACCCTGAAGTTAGCTATAGTCAATATTTTGTTTCTTTATATTTTTTCTATTGTTAGTGTCTTTTTTTCTACAAACGTAGAATAAGGCGAATTTCTGAAAAGATTTTTATATTGTTACACCAAGGATGTATAACTTCTAACACGTGTACACATACAAATTTTTCATACAAATCTTGCCCTGACAATTAAAAACACAAAAAAAAAATTACCCAAATAAATGTCGTTACGCCGAAGTGATGCGCTCGGCAATAGTTTTTTTTTTTAATATAATTTTTAATTTATGGTTTTGATCTATACAAACTTATTATACATAACAATTTATTGTCTTATTTCAGTACATTAGAATCAACAGGGCACCTAATAAAAGGCTGTCTCGGCGGCGGCATACTAGGAATACATGAGGCGTTTATGAAATGTGGACTATGGACTTCATTAATAGTTACTATAGTGTTCGGTTTCTACATAACCTACTGTGTCCACGTGAGTATATTAATAACTCTACCGCAAATTGCCTAAGTAGTTTTGATTAAAGTTTCTATGCTCAAGATATTATATTGCTCCGGCACAATTGTAACATCACCGTAAGATGTAAAAAGAAAAAATATTATTAAACATACAATACGAAAGAAAAATATCTTTATTGTGGCAAATACACGGACAAAACAATTTTTTAAAGATTTTTTATTTATTTATCTAAACTAGTCTATACTAATATTATAAAGAGGTAAAGTTTGTGAGTTTGTGTTGTGACGTTGTGGCGTTGTAGGGGGTAATCTCTGTAACTACTGGTCCGATTTCAAAAAAAAATTCAGTGTTATATAGCTCATTCATCGAGAATAGTTATATGCTATATATCATTACGCTAGGACCAATAGGAGCTGAGCACAGATGAAAAATGTTTCAAAATCGGGATGTTTTTCCTTTTGAGAACTGCTGCGTGTTAGTGTATCTATTCCACGCGAACGAAGTCGCGGGCAGAGGCTAGTGTATGGTACAAAAGCTTATTGATCTTAACGTAATTGTTACATTTTTTTAACTTTTCTACAATTTGTACACAGAATTATATATAACGGTGTTTTTGCTACTTAATAAATTTGTGTGTTCATTTTTGCATACTATGATTCCAAGTTCTACTTATAATTCAGTTTATGGAGTTTTTGGCGCAATTTTAGTTTGTCGTGTAGTGGATTTTATATTTTATTCATAATCTTGTGTTGTTTGACTCGTATATTTTGTAAATTTGGTGGTGTTTTACGTAATATAGTTGGTTTATTGTGCATAATTCACTTGAATGGAAAATAATACCACGGAGCATGAAATTCTTAGATGCCACAAAAACTCCCTGGAAGGTTCTAACAAGGGATCCACCATCTTGTTAGAATATTTACTAACACGACGCTTACTATTAAAGTGATCGCACAACGCTTGTAATATTATTGACTACGCGACATTGGCAGTAATAATCTGAAAGATTGATTGCCAAAAAAAAAAAGTTAAACAAAAACTGTATATATTTTTTTTAAATATTGGACATTATAAATACTAGGGTGTACTAAAGAAATGACTTTTTATTTTTTTAACAACGGATTGTAAAATTATTTTAGAGAATACTATAACAAAGACACTATTAAAACCCAAGCCCTTAATATTGAAGTTACATTAGATTATACAATAACAATAAACTGTACTAACTTACACGCAAAAGGAGAAATTTTTTTAAATACATTAAATATCTAAATTTAACCTTCAGTAACTTTTACAGGAGTGGTTTTATCGAAAACTAATACCTTTTTGTAGGGTATCCAATTTCCTACAAAAATGTAAGTTCGCTTTATTGGGAACGGGAATCTTGAGTTAAAAAAACTCCCGAGTTTAAAAAAAAACAGTTCCTGTATTAAATACTAGCCTCTGCCCCCGACATCGTTCGCGTTGAATTAATACACTAACACGCATCAGTTCTCAAAAGGAAAAAATCATCCCGATTTTGAAACATTTTTCATCTGCGCTCCACTCCTATTGGTCTTAGCGTGATGATATATAGCCTCTAACCATTCTCGATGAATGAGCTATATACTACTGAAAGAATTATTCAAATTGAACCAGTAGTTTCTGAGATTACCTCCTACAACGTCACAACATTATAACGTCAAAAACTCACAAACTTACAAACTTTACCTCTTTATAATATCAGTATAGGTATGGGAAATGAAAAAATCACAGCCTCTAAACACCTACATTAAGTGCTTGGATATCGACACTCTTTATTTTAGTATTTCCTAACATTTCACGATCATTTCAAGAAAAATAAAAAGTTGATTTTTGTTATCATATACCCTAATAGATATTACAAATAAGAACATCAAAATTATGCCATATTATTGTAGTCCGGTGAAGCTGTTAAGACCTTGCTGGGTCAATAGCGTAGACATTTCGAAAAAAAAAGCCATATTACAGCTAAAAAGACGCACAATTAAGCACAAGTTAGCTGCCAAGTGACTCTAGAGTTATTTTTAATTGTGACCAATTGTGATTTAAGGCCATAAATTATTACAAATTTAGTATTTCACAAATAACTAGTGTTCGATAGTTAAATCCAAAATATTCTTTTAAAAACACGCCTGGAAGTCGGGACAATACTTTTTTATATTTGAAAGTAAATAAACTAAAGCCAGATTTTATTGCTGATAGTGTATTGTTCGAGCATTTTTTAATCATGCGGAGCAACGAAAAGACGAGTCACCTTATGTTAGTGATCACCGCCGTCCATAGATACTGGCAACACCGGGAGAGTTGCAAGTGCGTTGCCAGCCTGTTTGGGGATATGAGAGATGGGAAACGAGGTGAGCCTTCGGCGCTCTCACTGACCGAACGAAACGCAACAATGCAAGCACTGTTACTTCGCGTCGGTGTTTCTGTACGTTGGGCGGTACTACTCCGGGCGAGCCGACCCATTCCTGCTGAAACCAGTAATAGCTTCAGCATGGCTCTTCCATATACAAAATTGACACTGTATTAAATATCAGAAAATTGCTGACATCAAAATGATTTTTTCTTTTTTTTTTGTGTTTTCAGTTGTTAATAAAATCAGCTCAAATATTATATAAGCGGTTACATATATCAGAAATGTCGTATCCAGATGTCGCGGAAGCGTCATTAGAAGTCGGACCATTCCCAAGTTTAAGAAAGTATAGCAAATGGTTTAGGTAAGTGTAATATTGTAATTAATTAATACATATTTACAAACAGCTATCAAAAATAGAAATCTGTCTCTTTCTCTCTACCTGTTTCTTTCGAATGCTTGTGAAATCAGCCTTAGGTTTCGTTTTTCCGCTTCGTTCTGTTATTGACGTCACATTCAGAAGCTATTTATTTTTCCATATCCTTATAATCTTAATAAGTTTTAACCAATTGGTTACAATTATAAATTTACTTAAAATTAAAATTACTGATCTGGCAACATTTACTGAATTTTTCGTATTAGTTCAGTTCGTGACAAATTGACCAAGTTTCTCGACAACCGTACTTAATTGAAGGCAGACTGTTGCGTGACTCGAATCAGAACAGATGGTGCCAATCAGAATTCCGGCAGAAATAATATTCCGTTACAACACTTCTCTCGGGGACCACAAACAGAAACACTATAACATTATAATGTACGATATTGCAACTAATATTATTCTGACATTAGATAATCGTTTCCAATACATAAGATAATTTAATTATATTCATAAACTGCTATATAAATAAATATTATTTACCATTACCGCTCCATTTAATATATCATTCGGGAACAGTACTTTTTTGAAGAGAAACCTCTTTAGAATCGTTGTGATTTCAAACCGAATGCAACGAAAAATGACATGCCAGAAACAAAAACATTTGCAGCCCTATTCGTATATGAATAAGATTCAAATTGTTTCTATTTAATGTTCTGTGACGTTACACATGTGCGAGAGAGACGCGTAGATAGAAATGTTTATCGTCAATGTCAGAATATTAAATAGAAACAATTTGAATCTTACTGTTATACAAATAGGGTTGCAAATGTTTTTCAGTATTTCGTTAATAGTGCAAAGTTTGCGTTTTTTGTACCCGCGTATTTGGTTTAGATTAACATTTTATGATAAGCCTTTTGTATAATTTGTTGAAACTGAAAATATAGAACTTGAGCAATACATTAAATACAATATAATTTTTTTTTAATTAATCAAAATACTTTTATTTTTAAACAAATAAACTTTGTAATTATCCTATCCTTTTTATATAAATTCATCTCATTCTTTTACTGAAGTTTCACTTCTATCGTGTGTGAATCGCACACACACATTTTTTTAGTAATTTAACTTATGTTTTTATTACAATTCTGACAGTGTGTATACAATAATTTATCATAATCGATTGAGTAGTTAAGCCGTGAAAACCAATTATATTATAACAATATTGATATGCCATAAGCGTTTCGATAGCACCTTGTTAAAACTTGGCTAACTAGCTTATTTTTGACGACTGCCCTGTCAACCCTACTAGTTTCAGCATGTATAGATCGGCTTGTCCAAGTTAGTACCACACACTCAGTGAAAACCGACGTGAAGTAACAGTGCTTACATTGTTGCGTTTCGTTCGGTTAGTGAGAGCGCCGGAAAACCACCTCCTTCTGCCCTCTCTCCCTCCAACTCTCAAATTCCCTACTCCGTCTCCCTCAAACACAGGCTTGCAATGCACTTGTCACTTCCCTGGTGTTGCTATCTATGGACGGTTATGATCACTTAACATTAGGTGACCTACCAGTTCGTTTGTCTCCTATGATAAAAAAAAATCAATCGGCCCGTATCTAAGCAACATCGTATGTGTTCGTTATTGCGCCATTTGTTTTGTCGAAATATCATGTATATTTATTTAGTTATTATATCATTAGTGAAAGCGTTACAAAAAAAAAGAAACACACATTTATAATATTTGTTAGGAATATAGGCAATAATACTATTTAGGTTTTTTCATGAAAAAACTGATTTTTTTGAAAAAAATGCAAAACTACCGAGATCGATGATACGATGATAAATGCATGGTAATTCTTAGTTCTGTTTTAAATTTTATATTTTACTTATATATAAAAATGTCGTGTCACGATGTTTCTTGTTGAACTCATTCAAAACGGGTGGACCGATTTTTATAAAATTTTAAATGTATGTTTCGTATGAGAATAGGTCATAATGTATATTCTACTAACGGGCCTGGCAGACGTTGTCCCGCCTAGATAATAAAAAAAGACAAAATAACTACCTAAACCTTTCCAATGAATCACTATCCACTGCTGAAAACCGCATAAAAATTCGTTCAAAAGCTTTTGAGTTTATCGCGAAGAGTCAGACAGAGGTGCCAGAGGAGTTTATTTTATACTAAGGCATGATGCCTTAGTGCCAAAGTGATTAGGGTGTCCCTATCCAGATTTTTTTGTATTTATTTTTATCTCCCATCATGAAATACTTACAACAGCAAATTTTCACACTCCCCACCATTCTATTTTTTGTTCGCGATGCTAGTTACCATAAAAATCTAGCTATCGTCAAATACATTAATATCGTGAACATGAAATATTTAATACCTTTCAATAATTTTTCAGATACGCAGTGGATCTCGCCATCTGCATCGACCTCTTCGGTGCCTGTTGCGTCTATCAAATAATTATAGCGAAGACAATTAAACAGATCGTTGAAAACGTCGATGACATTAGCGTTGGAGATCTTAATTATTTGAGGCTATATATCCTTGCCTTACTAGTTCCAATATTATTACTTTGCATGATAACTACTTTAAAATATCTAGCACCTTTTACGCTATTAGCTGATATCTTCATTGGTAAGTTAAGATTCATTCTCTTACAGTCCTCGTCAATCTTTTTGTTCGCTCTGATTAGACTTGTGCATATTATGGCCAAGAGTTAAATGTAAAGAAAAGTTAAGACATTATTATATGTAAGTATCTAAATTTGCCGTTTATTTATTCTTACGTTGTCTCGCTATTATATATATACCTATCTAAAACTTCAATTTGTTTTCTGAGCGGCCATATTAAGAGTGGTCAAAAGGTTCACGCTGACTACTGTCCTCGTACAATACAATAAAATACATTGTTGTGGTAGCTTCACCGGAGTTGTTAAGGGCTTGCTAGGCCAATAGTTTTTTTTTTTTTATATAATAAGAGGCAAATGAACGGGTGGGTCACTTGATGTTAAGTGATCGCCACTGTCCATAGACACTTGCAATACCAGGGGAGTCGCACGTGCGTTGCCAACCTGCGTTTGGAGAAAGCGGAAGAGAAGGGGAGGTAGGGAAAAGAAGAGGGGGAGATGAGGAGAGGTGCGCCTCCGGCGCTCTCATTGACCGAACGAAACGCAATAACTTACTTCACGACGGTTTTCTGCGAGAGGATGGTACTACACTGCTCGTGTTGACCCATTCATCCTCAAACCAGTAATAGCTTCAGCGTTGCTCTATCACTACAAAAGTATATGATATAATAGTGTAGTCAGTCGAGAAAAAAAAATTGTGTACTCCTTGCTCAATAGCAGTAAAGTTGAAAGTATCCGCAATGTCAGATAACACGTATTGCTCTTACATGCCCTTCCACACTAAACAAGTAGAATCTGAAAATATTGACACCCTTTCATTGAACAACCTGATTGCTAGTAATTTTAAATACAAGTCATAGAAACAAATGAATACTGGAGTGGTATTAACGAAAACAGTGTCAAAAAGCGCACAAGATATCTTGATAATTTCCAATTTAATACATTTTAAGTTCCATCATCATAATCTCCTTACCTTTATCCCACCGAAATAGGGTTGGTACAACATGTTTTGCTCTTTCACTCTCCCCTGTCAGATATTATCTCAATTATCTCAATGTTCATAACTGTTATACACATATCATTCTTCACACAATCCATTCAGAACTTTTTCGGCCCTCCTCTACTCCTAAATCAGTCTACCTTCACATTCAAAACCTTTCTAGTGACATGCCTTTCAACTCTTCTCCATTCTAAGTCCCATCCTCATCATCATCTTGTGTTTATCCTACCCAGATAGAGTCGGCACAACAAGTGTTGCTTTTCCACTGTCCCCAGTCAGATGTTATTTCAATGTTCACACATTTTATAAACATATATCATTCTTCACACAATCTATCCATACCTTTTTCGGCCCTCCTCTACTCCTAAATCCGTCTACCTTCATAATCGAAAACTTTTTAATTACATGACTTTTATCCCTACTCATGACCATGCCCGTACCATGAGAATCTGCTACTTCTCAACTTCTATATACTCATCCTAGGTTTATAGATATCTAATATTGGGAATACTGATCTTACTGATCACATATTAACATTTTTATAAATTTAACGTATACAACTTATAATAAAACTAAACATTTCAGTGGCATGCGTCGTAGCAACCGTTGTATACAGTTTAAGAGTTGCACCAAATATTTCGACAGTTCCAGCTTGGAAGGGTGTCATTGGATTTTTCGAATTCTGTGGCATTGTCGTTTTCAGTATGGAAGGTATCGGAGTTTCGCTGCCCATCGAGAATAATATGAAAAACCCTAAACAATTCCCTTTAGTATTATGTGCCGGTTAGTAATGTCTTTAACTCATGTAATCTATTAAATAGGAATTGCGTTAGTCAAGTTTATTTGATAGAACGAAATGGTATATGTATATCGGAATTAATTACAAAGGAAATGGTCTAACAATTGTATAATAAGAGACTGAGAAAGTCTTACTAACTTAGTAACAGCATAACTTGAGGTTTATATGTCATTATATAATAGTTTATGAAATACTTTACGATAAGGAATAGATACAAGTAACTATTAATACAGTTACTTTAACTTTGTCAAATTCTGATTTGAGAGCCTTCTGAGGGCTCCATTCGTTTAATACCA
Source organism: Antheraea mylitta (assembly GCA_014332785.1). Taxonomy (NCBI): domain Eukaryota; kingdom Metazoa; phylum Arthropoda; class Insecta; order Lepidoptera; family Saturniidae; genus Antheraea; species Antheraea mylitta. The sequence goes on along the minus strand of JACEII010000007.1, from coordinate 5,921,151 downwards.
AACGCCAGTAAAAAATAATCTAATGAGAGATCATTTAACGAAGAGTGTATTTTCAGGAATGACAGTGGTGGTCTCATTTCTGATATTAGTTGGATTTTTTGGATACTGGGGTTTTGGAGAAAATTCTGTATCACCTGTTACGCTGAATTTCCCATCAGAAATGTAAGTATTGTATAAATTTATTTCATTCCAAAATTCTTCGTCTCTGAAAACCTTTTAGAAGATTAGAAACTTTAAGAGCATTATATTTCACCTATGTCCGTAGTATATTGGAGTTTGCAAGTGTTGTATGGAGTCCACAATATTATATATATTACACATAGCTACGATTGATAAAATACACTAGAATTTTTTAAAGACGCTAGAATTCAAAACTGATAACTCTTCTCCTGATTACAAAACAAGTGCCTCTAGACATTATTTACTATCTTTATAAGATAAGAGGATTGATCTGGGCGCAATTTATTTGTATAAAAAATCAATAACTATATTGATTCATCTAGGTTCCTAGATAAAATATTTTTTTAAACATCACGGTGTAACAATGTTACGATTTCTTAAAAATAGTTTAATGCTTTTAAGTTATTACACTTTAGGCCTTTTACTTATGATTGTAACATGTCTATGTATGGCTGTTCATTACCTAAATAAATAAAAAATATAGTTACTACTTAAAACTTTTCTACGCGTTGTGGCTCCTGTTGTACTGTTTTTTAAAATAAATGTAAGGTCACGTGTAATTATTAACTTCTTTTACCCGATTAATGTGGTTTTAACCTATCTCTCTCTACCTCTCATGTGACTATCATACGTCACCAAATGTAACACCAACCAAATGGCTCCCTTGGGCGTTTGGTGGTCTTAGATCAGCCGACGTAGATATAGTAATAACAACTGTGTACCCCGGTACCCCGATCAGTGTGGATGTGGTGGTTTACACCTCATTCCCTTGGTCCTTTCGACCTGAATCGGTCTATACAAAACAGATAGATATAGTTTTGATTTTCGGCCATACAACTTTTTTATTGTTTTACACTTTCATAGTGTACTTGTTATGTCTGTGAGTGAAATTTAATAATAGGTCTTTATCTATGAAATTGCCGTTCTGCAGTACTGGCTATTTCAAATCAAAATAATTTTTGTTTGGCTAAGAATTTTAATTTCAAATGAATTTTATTTTAAACCCCGGGTTGTAACACCTGTTACAGATGGAAGCGCAGACCGATCTCTATGGTCTTCGTTACTTCTGGGTTGCGTTTTAACTACACCATTGACTACAGTGTCATCATTTTGTTAAGTACACTCAAATAAATGACACAGTTACTTCTGATACATTTAAGCCTTTACGCAACAAACCTTTAAGCGAGAGCGATTATAGAACTATTGTAATAGACCAATAGAGTGGTCTCCACTCATACTGTCAAACAGAGTACAGAATTTACAACTCTGTAGGTTAGATTGTGTTGAAATGGCAGGAATTTTAATATTTTCAGAGAGACATGACCATATTATATATTTTAAATTATGTAAAGATGATGTGTTTTGTTTCAGTTTTCCAACAATTCTAAAATGTCTAATGGCCATAATGATATTCGTTACGTTTGCACTCAACTTTTGGGCTCCTTTTAATTTGGTATGGCACTACGTTTCAAAGAAGCATGACCCTAAAAAGTATTGGTTTTGGGAAAGGGTATATAGAGCTATATTCATAGTGGTTATAACAGCTGTCGCTATAGCGTTCCCAAATATTGGAAATTTAATGGGACTGGTATGTATAATTTAGAATCTGCAAAGCATTTATATTTAAGTTGGAAAGGTTACCCTTGTAGTAGCGTATATGCAGTTGCATTATAATTAATTAAAAAAATACTAAACCATTTCGTAACAGCTAACCGAAAATATGTAAAGAGTAAGTTGTAAGATAATAATATTTCTCAGTCTTAATTTATTTATTTTTTGTGGATCTGATAGTTTCAGCACCGGTCAAATATTGCATAAGCAATAATCTCTCTTCACACTGATTAGCAAAAGTAAGACAATCTCTTACCTCCTCTCTTTCTATACTTACGTGACCATTGGCATAATTTATGTCAACCATTTTAGTAGCTATGTTTGTTGCCAGTCGGCTGACTAGCTTAAGTGCTTGCCATAACAGTCTTACGAAGCTATCAAGTCTCGTTAGTAAAAAAAAGGATAATATATGAAAAATATCTTACAAGTTTTTTAAGTCTAACAAAAGATTGAGAAGAGTATATAAATTAATATTGCTAATATAATCGCCATTGGAACCTCCATGTTATATTACAAAAAAAAGCAAAGTATAGACTTCCTCTCCGTCACCCTTGTTACTTACGTAATACTTAATAGGTACCTAATTTAAATGCCTTTTAGTTTATTAAATATCTACTCCTACTTTTGACAAAGCGGTTGCACTTTTAAAATGCTTCTTATCCAATTTTATAGTTAAAAGTCAAAAAGCATAATTTAAAGAGCTATTGTCGCTAGACTATTTTAAATGTCCAACATTTAATTTCAGCTAGGAGCATTCTGCCTATCTAATATGGGATTCATATTTCCTGCAATAATTGAACTCCTTGTAGTGTGGGAAGATCCAGGGCTTGGAAGGTTTAAATGGCGGCTGTGGAAGAACGTGTTTGTAGCAATGGTTGGAGTTTTATTATTTATCGCTGGAACTTACTCCAATGCCAAAGGATTAATAGCTAATTTGTAACTTAAATAAAAAAGGTATATAAAATACCAAATTAAGAGTTTATTGTAAATGCAGATAGGATTCTATTAAGAAGATGGCACCGTTCAAAAGATAACTTGAAAATAATTTCTGTAAATAAAAATTATATAACACATATCTTAAAGTATTATAATATTTTATTAAATAAAACATTATTTATTAAAGTTACATTTGTATTAAAGACCAAATCTACAAGACTCGAAAAAAGTAAGTAATAGAATGACAATATCACAATTCAATCAACATATGTATGCACCAATTAACATCATTAATGGCTGAAAACGTTAACTAATTCTATACTATTAACGAGTGTTCCACAGATAAGTACAAATATTCCGACAACTATAAGAATGAGGGACCTCCAGAGACGCCACCTGAACTTGCCAAGGCCAGGTCGATCCCAAACCACAAGGAGGCTGATGATATTTGGGCAAATGAACGCCAAATTTGAAAGGCTAAAACAGCCAATCTAAAAATCCAAGTACCGTTACTTATTTACTATATGTAAAGTTATGACATGACATGTATGTATGTATGTAACAACTAGACGGTTTCTGTCCGCTTCATTTTGTATCGAAAAATGGCAAAAGCGTGTGATATATGTGCGAAAAGGTTCCATCAGATTGTGAATTCTTTGTTACATAATACAATTTCCCAAGTATAGCTAAAATAATGTATATAAAATAAAGTTTTCTTCTGTATCTAATACTTACAAATCCCGCCAAAGCATTAATAGTGGGGAAGGTTATAGCAACCAAAGCAAGCAATATCACAAAGATAGCTCTGTATATCAATTCCCACATAAATAGTTTCCGGCTGTGGCGTTTCTTCAGGCAAGCGAATGCAATGTTAAATGGTACCCAAAAGTTTAGACCATGGGTTATGTATATCATAACAGCAATAAGTCCTTTAAGAATTTTCGGAAATCTAAAATGTATACATCATGTTTGTAACTTTCATTTAAATTAGTACAGAATTTAAATAATGAAACTCGAAATTGTATAGGTTGATAAACCACCTAGAAATCTAGATAATTATTGAAAAAATAAATTACACAAAGAGAGATACTAACAAAGTCATAGGAAAGTTAACAGTGAGAGGCGTTTCACATTTATCCAAGAATGCAATGTAGCCAAATAGTGCTACCGAAAAAGTGAATAAAATTATGAGAGACATACCTGAAAATACAAACGCATTAAAAGAATTCAACTACAAAGAACAATTCAATTTGCGGTTGTTGTATGCCTTGTTACTTTTTGGACACAAATTAGTACTTGATACAGAAAGTTGTCAAAACAATTAGGCGATACCCGCAATTTCGTTTGCGTGCTTATTTGGATACGCGGCAGCGTTTCAACCCAAGTTCAACCTAACGGAATACCGAGCGCGCGCTACAGTATGCAATATTACACGAACCATTTGAAGCCACTTTTGACCCTCTTATATCTTAACAACTATTTCATATAACCTTATCAAATTTGGTTCATATATTGAAATTTTCAAGATATATGAGTATATGTGCTCTAAATTTTATAAACACACATCAAACAGTTATTTAATCACTAGCTGATCCATGCAACGTCGTCTGCACGAAATTGGTTACCACTGGTTTCAATTGTATTTTTAAATGCAAAAACATTTCATAGGCCTTATACCCGATTGCAGCCACACCTACAGTTTCCATTTGTGAATCCAAAGTATCAAGGGACTTACTCAAACATATACCTAGATGGTATGTCAGAAATCTTTTAAAATTAGCCTAAAACCCGTTCGTAGCATCATCTACCGTGTTAAGATAGAAACTAACCTATATATAACTAATTATTTCTACCACTTTATCATAACTATCTTCAACTTGCATTAAGACTTTTTATATTCCATTGTATTGAAGAAAAATATAAATATGAAAAATATATGTGTATTGCGTCGAAGCGTCAACTGTCACTTGCTTTTAACTATTGTCTAAGAGCTAGCAACGGTTTCGAAAACGAATTTTACTAAGCCAGTTTTTTATATATCTTTATTTTCTTCCGAACTACGTACGGGCTAACTGGTTGCCGGTAAACGTTGTGTTTATCTGTTCATGTCGTTACCTTTACGGACAAAAAATTTAAAAAATAATAATTTTAAGATGTTTCTTTTTTCACAAACTTTGAAACGTTATTAAAATATGGGATTATTATTTAAAGACATTTTTGTTATTGACAATAGTCTGCCTTATGCTATTTTTTGGAAATAAAAATAAAAGTGATTTCAAACTGTGGGCGCCGTAGAGGTGTTTTGTGGAATGATGTAACTTTTATATGTTTAATATTTTTTAATTATGCAAATGGTATACAATATATGTGTGCTCCTAGGCAAGCGATACAATAGTAAGTGAGGCGCCGCACAACCCGCGCAGCCCCCGCCCCTCCGCGTCATATATTTCACCCTTTCTGTTGGACGTGGGTCGCAGGGTTGTCGCCTTGATGGTAGGGTTGTCGCCTCGACATGCCGCCCCTCATTGAAGGAGTAGGACTTCAATCCTCGCTTGTGGTTGTTTCCGGTAGAGGACAAATTTTTGAAAATGATCTTCGTAATGTACCAGATGACGTCCTGATATCCGCTACTCTAGCGATTCCGTCCTCTCCTGCATATAATTTTGAAACGCGTCCCAGAAGCCATCTCAAGGGAGGTAATTGATCTTCTTTAATCTAAACAAGATCTCCCACACGTAAACAGCCTTTAGATGTTTTCCATTTTGATCGGATCTGTAATTCCGTGATGTACTCTTTACTCCATCTTGACCAAAATTGCTGCCTTAATTTTTCGATCTGTTGATAGTTATCGATTCGATTTATTGAAACACTGGCGTAGTCCGGCTCAGGTAATGGTGTCGATGATTTGCCAATAAGCAAATGAGCAGGTGTAAGAGGGAGCAGGTCTTGTGGATCCGAAGACAAAGGACTTATTGGACGGGAGTTCAATATTGCTTCAATTTGAGTCAGTGTTGTGCATAATTGCTCAAAAGTCAAATGACAACTACCTAATGCTCGTTTTAGATGATGTTTTACTGATTTTACTCCGGCTTCTTGTAAACCGCCAAAATGAGGTGAATACGGTGGATAAAAACTAAATTTAATAGATTGTTGTGCTAGTGTTTCACAAATATATTTATCATCGACTGTTATCCTTTTTTTTAGTTCATTATTAGCTCCCACAAAATTAGAACCATTATCACTATAAATATATGAAGGTTTACCTCTACGAGCTATAAACCGCTTCAGAGCTAATAGAAATTTTGCAGTGGACATATCACTTACTAATTCAATGTGCATAGCCTTGGTCGTGAAACATACAAACACACAAATATATGATTTAATCAGCCTGCAACCGCGACCTTCTTTGTTTTTAATCATGACAGGACCTGCATAATCTAAAGCAGTATATTGAAATGCAAAGTTGGGAGTCAGTCTTTCCTTTAGTAGATTACCCATTAATGATGCAATAGTCTTACCGCGGTAACGGTTACAAGTATTACAGTTTCGAGACACAAACCTCGCTAGATCTCTCCCGCCTATAGTCCATTATCGATCACTAGTTGCATATAATAATTGTTGTGGACCTGCATGTAATAATGACTTATGCTGCTGATTGAACAAAAGCTTTGTAAATATATGTTTTTTATGTGGTAATATGGGATGCTTCTTATTGTAGTTACTATTATCTAAATTATGCAGACGACCACCCACTCTTATTAATTTTAAATTATTATCAAAGAATGGGTTAAGTGACAGTTATGAACTTTTTAAATTTTTCAAAAAGTTTCAAAAGGGTTCAAAAACACCTCTACGGCGCCCACATTGGTCCTTCGAGCCGGACCAATATGGGCGCCGTAGAGGTGTTTTGTAGAATAATGTAACTTTTATATGTTTAATATTTTTAAATTATGCAAATGGTATACAATATATGTGTGCTCATAGGCGAGCGATACAATAGTGAGTGAGGCGCCGCACAAACCACGCAGATCATGCGCCCGCGCAGCCCCCGCCCCTCCGCGTCATATATTTCACCCTTTCTGTTGGACGTGGGTCGCAGGGTTGTCGCCTTGATGGTAGGGTTGTCGCCTCGACACAAACCATGTTGGAATAACAGTAACTTTATTATTATTTTATTTAGACACAAATAAGTACAAATTTAATTTTCCAGACTAATTCAGTTATTAGCTTAATATTTATACCGATCTATTGCTAAAAAAATAATATTTGTATAGAATAACTTACCTATAGCTACAGTTTAGTGCAACTCTGACTGCACGATAAAGATAGCGATAATTGTGGTAGCGTGTGTTATCGATGCATATATTTAAGATGACGTCAGTCCCAATTCATATGTTTACGTTTAACGTTATTCATTGTTTACGGTAAAATCTTAATATTATTAATGGTTAATGATAATATAATAATAATAATATTATAAAGAGGTAAAATTTGTGAGTTTGTGACGTTGTGATGTTGTGACGTTGTAAGGGGTAATCTCAGAAACTACTGGTCCGATTTGAATAATTCTTTCAGTGCTATATATCTTATTCACCGAAAATGGTTATAGGCTATATATATTCACGCTAAGACCAACAGGAGCGGAGCACAGACGAAAAATGTTCCAAAATCGGGATATTTTGTCCTTTTGAGAACTTGACACTAGCGACATCAGGGACGTCGCAGTTACGTTGCCAGCCTGTATATGGGAGAAGGGGGAGGGAAAGGAAAGGGAAAGCAGGAAAGAGGAAGGGGCGTGGGCCTCCGGCTCTCTCACTGACCGAACGAAACACAACAATGCAAGCACTGTTATTTCACGTCGGTTGTCTGTGAGAGGGATGGTACTACCCCAGCGGAGCCGACCCATTCATGCTGAAACCTAAAATAGCTTCAGCGAGGCTCTACCGCCTACAAAATGCTCTCATCAATGCTCTTATCCTTTTACAATGTGAACATTTTCATAATTACTTATTAATAAAAAATTATGAGCGAAAGAAACCACTTACTTATAAACAAAGCAATGGGAAACTTCTTCGGTTCCCGCATATTATTCTCAATAGCTATGACCACACTGGCGCATGACATACTATACACTACCATACCTATAAGCTCGAAGTAGTGATACATTCCAGTATAAGGCACTAGATTCTTGAAATGTGGATTTAATTGGAAAGCATAGTTGATTGCCATACCAATGCAGAATACTGGAAAGGAAACGTTTTATTAACTGAATACTTGCATACAAATCTTGTAAGTTTTTTACATTCTAAACCAGCGAAATAACTGCGGAGCTCCAGATGCTTTTTTTTATTGAAGCACGACAAAGTGACTGCATTATACCTGATGTTGAGCATAGTATAATCCAAAAACATCGACAACCACCGAGAGACAGATTATCCATCGCTGGTCGCCGCTGTCATGCCGGCCATAATGATGAAAGTCACCCGGTACTGTATATGCACAGGCTGATCCCGAAACGCGACGCGCAGAAGCGAGTCACTATGACGGGCTTTTTCACCATATACATGGTGGTTGCGACCCAGTCAGTCTATTAAACCGTACCACCCCGCTATCGCCATTGCCTTGTTCGTTGATCAGCAGGGTGCACCACGTGCAGGTGAGGTTTGCTTGGTTGTCTCAAGTCTTAAGATGTAGTATTGAAACCCCATACACACCAAAATGCTTAGTACGATACACCAGTTGTCAAAGTATTGTGATATACTGTGTAGAACGCGGGAACACACTATCGCGTCTTTTTTCCTCCAACTGACTACACTATTGACCTAGCAAGATCTTAACAACTTCATCGGACCACTAAGGCAAGCGCACAGGGCACTCAGCCAATTTTATTTGACAACTAGCTCAAGGGTGCACGGCGCACCTCGGCTTGGGCTGTTACCTGATACGCGCAATTCACGACCTATCTGAGCCGACTTAAGCTAACTATTCATACATATATGTGTTGTTGGAATATATATGTGTACCAAGCACACCTTAACAACTCTTATACATATTTCCTATCGGATTTTCAGAAGGTAAGAGAGATAAGTCAAAAATCTGACTCTGAGTAAACTAGTAACCGCTTTGGTAGCTGATTTACGAATCACTATTATTGAGTTAAGCAGGTATATTAGAATGAAGCAAAAATACAGCAAGTGCAAATAAATAAGATAGAAGTTACCGATAGTACAAATAAAAATCATCTTACTGTTATAAAATTAAGTCTGGTAAATGACAATAAACCAATAAGTAAAGCCATATACAATAATAAAATACAATCTATACATATAATAAAACTGTAACTAAGCCAAATCTGTACATTTTTTTATTATAATTGGGGTAGAATTTATTATTATTATTTGGTATAGCACACTGGCAGCTAATTAGCTGTTGCGTGTGTATCAAATACTTTGAGTTATCTTTTATTATCATCAGTGAATTTTTTTAACACGATTGGCCGCCCCTAATATCTGGCCGCACTAGGTCCGGGACTCCTGGGCCTTAAGGCAAATCCCCCTATGTACGTGTCAAATAAAAATGTATCTTCATAAAGAACCGAGCTAGGCTCGGGCATCCTGATGCTTGTAGAAAATAAGAATAACTTTTATTTAATTTAATGGAAGTTTCATTACTCATTTAAGCTCTGTTCATCCCTTTATTTTCCAACCTAAAAGTTAAGGATAGTTGGATAGGGTTTTCTCACTTGAAGGACATCATTCCCAGGTATCAGTAATACAAATGAAATTATCTAATCAGTTTCATGACCGCCGTATGCCACGAGTGCGGCGTTGACCCGGACACCGCGCAGCACACATTGTCTGAGTGTGCTGCGTGGGAGGAGAAGCGCCGCATTCTGGCTGCGGCTGTAGGAGGGTACCTCTCGCTGCCGGGCGTGGTCACGGCCATGCTCGGTAGCGAGGATATATGGAACGCAGTTGCCTCCTTCTGCGAGGAAGTCGTCTCGGAAGGTCCGCGAGAACGATCCGCAAAGCGGCCCTCTCCGCCAACGGAGGACAGGTAGGAGGAGGCGGCAATTTGATCGCCTCCTCCTGCCACCGTAGCCGGTCCTAGGGACAGGTGGGTCTGGGGCCCCACCTTCCCTTTGCACAGGTCCGGCGAACGAGAAGGAGATGGCCGGTGTGTACCCGGCTGTCTCCTTACAAGACGAGGCCCGGCGGCGGCACTTCTGCTGCTGGGCCATACCGCTGGGGCGGCACGATGAATTCTCTAGAGATCTCGTGCCGCCCCAGCAATAGCGGAAGACGTACACCGTGGGGTTTTAGTCCGTGCGAGTCGGACATAACCCGCCCTCTCCCCAGGGAGGGTGGGTATCCATAAGGGATTTACCCACGTAAAAAAAAGGGCTTGAATATTTTATATGGAACCACCCCTGAGTATAGTCAATTCAAATAAAAAATTTCGAAGTTGGTTAAAAAGAATGATTTAAAAATATCTTACCTATAATTGCGTTCCCTGCGAGAGAAAACGGCGCGAGCCACTTTAGTTGTGTTATGAGGCAAATTAAAATTATGGGAATAATCATAGCCGCCAAGTAAACTCTAAGATCAGGATATCCTGGTTAACAAATAATACCGCTGTTTTAACAGTAAAGTACCACTAATTCAATTAACTGATAGTAATTGTGAGAATACCTGGCATTCCGGGTATCGAAGTTTTCTGTGTATTCTCGACCAATTGTTTTATAGATTTACCTATGATTATCTGATAGCAAACACATGATCCAAACAAATCTACACATATATAAGTATCTATCAAGTACCTGAGGAGAAAATTGAATTAAAGCGTGATTCGCAACAACTACTGCATAGTTGTTGATCTTTTTTATTACCTTTATAAAGGTTATTTTAAATGATAAAAGCTTTCTTATAATGCCAATGTTACACGATTCAGATAACAACTGATTTACTTAAATCCACCCATGTATACAACGTCTTCCCCTTAAAAATTAATATATACAACATCTCCCCCTTAAAAAGATTAATCTTATATCTATTAGCTCTGAACCTTTTTATAACAATTTATATTTAGAGCATTGTGAGTGTGGTTTTAGGTGAAAATTCTATTTGATGGCTTAAGCGTCGTTGAAAGAATAGATCGTGATGAGACCATAATATAGTAGTGGGGATACTCCTAAGTCCCCCTGGCTAGCAACTATCCTGATGTTGAAAATCTGTCTTCTCTTGGTGTGTTCCAACGACTGCACTTAAGAGCCAGTTCCAGAGATCTAACGCATTCACCATCTTTTATATCTTTTAATCTTTCATAGTCTTTTAACATCAGATCAGATTGTGGTCAAACTTAAACCCATAAAGTAAAAAATAAACTATAACCTGATTAGATACCACTCTTAAACTCTATATCATTTGGACACCGTTCAGTGTTCCGAGGTATCTAACAGGTAAAATGTTATTAAGAGTCTATCATTGTCATTTCCCACAATATTACTTAACGTTATGTGAGATTTTAATGCAACGGTTTATAATTTTATTGGCTTTTAATTTAGCTCGCGATATGTCCTTTTCTGTACCCTTTTTTAGAATTTCATGATAATCGAATTCGTATTTATAGCATTAGAGCATACCAAACGGACAAATTCATATTCGCCTCTATATCTTTGGTTAGGACTTTCGTTCAAGAAAAAATATGACCATAAATTCAAATTGATGCATTCAATAGTTTTTTTTTTGCCGAAGAATAACTTAAAAATCTAACATAAAGATATGTCCCAACATTTTAACTTAACAAAAAGTGACCACAAAATGCAACAACAAGAACAAGAACTATCATAACCTGTGTCTCGGGTGATTAATATAAACCAGATGATAACATCTGGTAGTTACAAAGATCTAAGTTTTCTTTTAATCGTCTATTTACCTGAAACATTTAGAAAAACGTGCTATTTTCGGATTAGGGAAACATGCTACAGCACATTCCGCAGCATCAGAATATGTTAGCGTTGGTATTCTTGTCCTTTTGCACATTATTTGTACGGACGTAACAAGCAGCTGCAATTCATATTTTTTTTACGAAAAATATAACCAGAAAATTAAGTCCTTGGATCGTAATAAAGAATTGTCAAAATTATAACTAAGTAAAAATATTTATCAATTCGCTTCTTATTCAAAAGACAGCTCTAACACTAAAAATTAAGCAATATGCCGTGGAGGACTTTACAGACAAGCAATTAACAGATTAGACATAAGATAATAAATTGTCGCTCACGCAACAAATTATCCTGTTCAAAATTAGTACCTTTTTATTCTAACTGACTACGCTATTGACCTAGAAAGGTCTTAACAGCTTCACCGAACTACTAAGGCGAGCGCTTAAGGCACTCAGCCGATTTTATTTGGGCAACTAGCTCAAGGGTGCACGGCACACCTCGGCTTGGCTGTTGCCTGTTACATGCAAAGTCACGACCTATCTTAGCTAACCAAACTAACTATTCATATATGTTTAAGTTGTTGAGACGCGTATGTGTACCAAACATACACGCCTCAACAAACTCTCCATATATTTTTTATCGGAAATTTGAGTTTTTCCAGTTCGATAAGGGAAAAAATAAAACCCTTCCACTTCCATATGTAAGCGTGTTGGCGTGCACGTGTGTGGGGATTATCGTGTAGTGTTGTAGCAGTGATGTAAATTTTTTATGTCACTGTATCGCGCAAGTAACGCACTCAAGGGCTCCCTGCCGAGGGATCGAACCTAGACTTGAGCCGCTGCCGAGGGGTGCCTAATCTAGTGTGCAGGAGCAAAATTTACCCCCAGACCACGGCGGCGTGATCTGTGGTTACGCGGGCGTGGGCGTGAACACGCTCTGTTTGGAGAGACAGGCTGGTACTGATCGTTCACTGCCGTTATTTCATCACGAAGGTCGATTAAAATATGTCGCGGATGTCTATAATAATGCACAGCGTTCGGTACGGGTTCGTATTGTGCGGCGGATACCACTAACGGACTGGGATGATTCGCGGCTTTTTATGTTATATGTCATCACGGGACGGATACACGTCTTATATAAAGAGAGCTTGTGTCTGAGGGACATCTTACTCTTATGACAAAGCAACGAATGGAGGCGACCCAAGACCGTAGCGGCTTTGTTTCGCACTCTGCCTATATGTGAATTGAACTTTAAATGTTTATCTAGTGTAACACCGAGATATTTGACCCCTTCGACCCAAGGGATATCGGTTTCGTATAGCCTGATGGGCTGAAAATTATTAGCGCGTTTCGTGGGATCGAAGAGTATTGCGGCACTCTTATCTGGATTAACTTCTATGCGCCATCGACGAAACCATTCACCGAGTGTGCGAACGGCCTTTTCGATGCGCTTCATAAGAAAGTCCGACCGCCAGCCGGAAGTGTAAATAACTGTATCGTCAGCATAACAACCTACCTCGACGCCCGGAGACCGAGGTAGGTCACTGATGAACAGATTGAAAAGCGAAGGCGCGAGTATGGAGCCCTGTGGCACACCTGAGCGTATTGGGTGGGGTGGGGATAGTTCCCCATTCACTCTAAAGCGGAAAGTCCTATCAGTGAGATAATCGCGGATAATATGTATTAAGTAATTGGGTACGAAATTAGAACCCAACAACTAACGCGCCGGCAGTAGCGAGAGGACTACTTAAATCCTAAAATCAAAATATCATCGAAATCAAAAAATAAACGAAAATATTTAAATAGCAGCTTCAATCAAATAACGATCACTTTCTCCAAGAAATGCCAAAAACTTATTTTGCGTTGTTACGTTCGTTACTTTATGTTGCGGCATTACGTTGATTACTATCCACTAGTTCTATTTGACTTTTATTAATATAGGTTGATATAATGACATCAATTATATATAAATAATTACATCCAAAAGTGGTACAGCTCTTGTATTATGCTCTTTGTATCGTTAAGAGAAGTAATTTGCCCCAAATGTATATGAGAAATACTTGAAATCAGTATTTGAAACTACATTGAAAATCTTATTACAGTAACAAATGATCAGCACTTAACGGTTAGATCAAATTGTGGTCATAGTTTGTTTAGATTAGTTTTTAGATATCTAGCTTTTTAAAGTTTAACGATGTTTGATTGCAATTAATTACACGGCCCTAATCCATACTTAATGTAATTTATTAGTCACCCCATAATCGTTGCATTCTTATAAGCTATCTATACTAATATTATAGAAAGGTAAAGTTTGTGAGTTTGTGAAGCTATAGGCAGTAATCTCAAGAACTACTGGTTATATAGCACATTTATCGAGGAAGGTTATAGGTTTTATATATCATCACGCTAATACCAATAGGAACGGAGCACTAATGAAAAATGTTTCAAAATCAGGATGTTTTTTTCCCCTTGAGACCTACCGCTGCATATTAGCGTTAGCACAAAGTAACTATTACTACGCTGACGAAGTTGCTGGCAGGGACTAGTTATCTAATAAGAGAATTCCCATGTTCCCATCACATCTATTTATCTATAGATTGCTAAGATAATGCAAAGTTCTCCAATCTGGTTGGAAAATTTTAAAATTCGAAACGTGTTGCTAAGAATTCCCACCATAAGCATGGAAAAAGTAGTTCTATTTCCAAAGAATCAATAGGTGGCAGTAATCAAAATAAAAATATACATTATTTTAACATAAATATAAGTAACTAAGTTTGAACGTACCAGTGACTACACTAGACAAAATAAAACAAAGTTTAATATTTTTCTAACTAGTGGATACAGCTGACGTTATCCCGCCCTGATAATAAAAACAAACTTAGACATTTTTTTACTTAAACCTTTTTTGGTGAATTACTTTATTAAACTTATACTTATATACTTTATACATACATAAATATATACTTTATTTAAGCTATTGAAAACCGAATGAAATTCCATTCAGTAGTTTTTAAGTTTATTGCAAGCACACACACACAAGAAGGCACACAGACAGATAGACGTGAATTTGTTTTATAATAAGTAGCGATAATGATCATCTATATAGAAAATGGAGTATCGAATAACTATTACAATAGTAACAACGTACAGACTTACGTATAAACAAAACGCCATATAAATTCCAAAAATAACGTGAAGCGGTACAGCAACATATACACCCGCTTTCATATATGCGACATGTCCACCAAGAATACCTGCACCTAGAGCTCCTTTCATCAAATGCGCAATCGAACCCAGCAGCCTAAGAAAATATTAAAAGATATTATATGGCACCCAGAGCTCCTTACACCAAATGCGCAACCGAACCCAGCAACCTAAGAAATTTTACAATATATTATATGGCACCCAGAGCTCCTTACACCAAATGCGCAACCGAACCCAGCAACTTAAGAAATTTTACACGATATTATATGGCATCCAGAGCTCCTTACACCAAATGCGCAACCGAACCCAGCAGCCTAAGAAATTTTACAAGATATTATATGGTATCCAGAGCTCCTCAAACCAAATGCGAAACCGAACCCAGCAGCCTAAGAAAATTTTTACAAGATATTATATGGGACCCAGAGCTCCTTTCACCAACCGTGAAACCAAGCCCAGTATCCTAAGAAATTTTACAAGATATTATATGGGGCCCAGAGTTTCATTCGCCAAATGAGCAACTGAGCCCAGCAGTCTTAGAAAAGTTTATAGGATATTATGTGAATTACCACAATTATTATAATTAACACAAGAATTTTACACTCATTTTTTAGTTTATATTGTCGATTGTTTAAGTATTTCATATAAATTCTCCTACATTATGCTTATTTGTGTTATATACCTATGTTGTTTACGCTATAATTCCGATTTTGAAACATGTACCCTTAAAAACTAATAGTCATTCATCAGATATTTTGTGGTTTGGGCTGTATGGACCTGATTAGACTTTGTACAACTATGGAGAATTACATGACGCCTTAGTTGATAGCGTGTTTGAATACGCCGTCGATGGCCTTAGGATTATACTAGCAAATTAGTCAGTGAAGAAAAGCATCGTGAATAGTGTGACGGTAGGGCATTTTACTAAGCAAGTATCATCCGGCAGCTGAACTTAAGAGCCAATACCTCTCTTATAGTGCACGCCAATCTTTTTGACTGCTCTGAATATAGCTAAACAGAGCACAAATTTAGATATAGATACGTATTATCTATCTATTTATCTAATCTAATACCTTTAAACGAGCAATTCTTGTAAATTTTTATATTTATATATATTCAGGATCTCGGAAACGGCATCATCTATTTCCGTGAAACTTAGTATGTAGGTAGTTACGGGGACGAAAAATCGATGTAGCTATAATTTATTCATAGAAAACTTTTTAACTGAGATTTCAGGCAATGAAAATATAACTAGAATATAAAGGTAAATTTCGCCGCCGCTGTCAAAACAAAAATAATTCAGATAGAAATTGGTTGCTTCAAAAATCCGTGTAACCCCAGTTCGAATCCGAGTGCTAATAATTTTGCCGATAATTTTGTAAGGCAAACCTTTAACATTGACGTGGACTATAGTTTAACGTGTTTACCATCTACATAAGACCACATCAACATTTAACATCAGTTTAGGTTTTTAGCGGAATCTTGGTATTCCGTGTAGGGGCTTTTATTCATTATCTTGTGTTATTTGGCTGTATAATTTGGAATAATGGTGATGTGTTCCGTAATATAGTTTTGTTATTGTACACAATTTAATTGGGTGGGCAATAATATCATTGATTTTGACTTATCACAAAGAAATGCCTAGAAATATTTAATAAGGTGGCGATCATCTTGTTAGTTTATTGATATCATCGCCAGAAATTTGGATCCTTGGCTATTGCGGTCGACTCGCACTGTTTTTGCTTGGCAAGTCTAACCTAACAAAACCGAGACGGATGATATTAATTACATGACCCCGATATAATTACTTAGTAACGCCACTACAACTAAAGTTGGTCAAATCAAGACAATCTACACCTAATTCGTTCGGGGCCATGTGATTGATATCTTGCCGTGTATATTAATAGGTGGTCTAATTTTCCCTCAATGCCTGTCCTCTATTTATTCATGTCTATCAGCATAAAAATATCTCTATAGTATGAATAAATGGCTTTTTGTACCCAGTAAATCTTACACCTTCTCGAAACTTCACATAGTCGAAGGCGTCTTCCTCCTGTTGGTTCTGCGCGACCACTCTGAAGTTACCTGGACCTCCACCCGAAGGTTCTGGACTTGTCTAAATTGAATTGAATAATTATAATTTGTTCTAACTGCGATAAATCTATGCTAATATTATAAAGAGGTAAAGTTTATGAGTTTGTGACGTTGTGATGTAGTAGAGGGTAATGTCAGGAACTATTATTGGTCCGATTAAAAAATTTTTCAATGTTGTGTACCTCATTTATCGAGGACAGTTATAGGCTATATTTCATCACGCTAAGGCTAATAGGAGCCGAGCACTAATGAAGAATGTTTATAAATCGTGGTTTTTCTCCTCTTGAGAGTTTTCGCTACATGTTAGTTAGCCCACGTATCCCACCCAAATGAAGTCACGGGCAAAAGCTAGACATTTATAAACATAATTGTTATAATCATAATTTAATATCTTTCTATTTAAAAATGTGAAAAACCTTATTGTCTCAGTGTTAGATAAATGTAACAATATTCTAAAACTATATTACTAAAACTAGCATTATTTTAAAAGAAGAAAAAAAATCACCATTGATAATTACACTAATTATAATCACAACAACGTACCATTTTAGAGTAACGGAAAGCCAGAAAAAAAAACATTAAAAAATCATGTGAAGAGTAAATACAAAGAGAATTTCTAAAAAAATAAAGAAGTTATCTTTTGAGATTCTTGTGAATTGTGTCAATAGAATAGACAACATTTCTTTTTTTACTACACGTCTGTCAAGTTTTGTAGTCATAATAGACCAAGATTCCAGAGCTGCCAGACCTAATTTATTTTTAAATGAATGAAACCTTATGTTTCGAGTATTCTTTTATGTTTTACTAGTCTCTGCTCGAGACTTTGTTCGCGTGAAACTCTCAAAAGAAAAAAACCGATTTCTAAATATTCTTCATTGGTGCTCCGCTCCTATTGGTCTTAGCGTGATGATATATAGACTATAACCATCCTCGATAAATGGGCTATATAACATTGAAAGAATTTTTCATTTTACAACGTCACAAACTCACAAACTTATACCTCTTTATAATATTAGTGTAGATAACGCTTTCGCACTCACGGAGTTCGAGACTGGGGGCGATGTATATATATCAGGAGTCAGAGGTGACTAAAAATAGGTGCTAATTTTCTTCTAACAATATAAAAATACTTCTATACAACTTTTGATCCCTCCATTTCATTCCATTACAAACCTTTTTTCATATTAAAATGTATATGCCTGTGTCCTTTCTTAGGCTCTAAACCAGTGTTTCCCAACCTTTTTTAGGCCATGCCTCACTTTAACATTTCTAAAATTTGTATGCACCCTACCCCCTATACATAATTTTTAACCTTTAAAAATTGTTTTATTCCCTTAAGAAATATAAATGATAAATTTTAGAAAGAAATCACTATGAAATTATTATCAAAACATCGAAAGTAAAATTTCAAAACATATAATGAAAAAGTTACATGATTTGACAACTCTAATTACCTAGTCGATATTTTAGTAACGTCAAACGAAATCATACCCAATAATTATTTACAGGATTTTTTTAAGAATTTTCCTTTTTTGTTAAATTTGTCATCGATATCTAGCATTGCATTTAAATAACCTAAAGCGAAAGGGTTGAAGTCGTGTCGAGTCCATTTTTAAATTGCCCCGTTAACTATCAAATTGCCCCCCTGTGGGGCGTGGGTCACACGTTGGGAAAGACTGTTCTAGGCTGTCTCTGTACCAATTTTCATTTAAATCGTGTCAGTGGTTTTGGCGTCAAAATAAAAAAAAAAATTATTCAGTTTAGGCCCTAATAAGGCGATTATGAACGTCAAAAACTACCACCGGTTCGGAAAACAACCCGGCCATCGAGAAGAACTGGCAAGAAACTCGATCGGGTAAATTTTTTTTACATACATTTAAATACATCATACAGCTTATAGTGGATGCACAGAGAGGAGTCAATTCCAGACATCACTATCGTTCACATACTGATCCACTCTATAATATCCTTTTGACACTAACACCCGCTTGACGTGGCGCTTAAATTTGCAGTCCGGCAAATCGGTAACAAGTTTTGGGACTTTATTGTAAAACTTAACACTGTTACCTAAGAAACTATTACTGGTTTTACTATGTCTGAAACATAGGACGACCAGTTTATTACAGTTTCTAGTATTTACATTATGCCGGTCTGTTACTAAATTCAGTTTTTCAAAGTTTTTATGGACATACATTAGATTATCAAGAATGTATTGGGAGGGTAGAATTAAGCGTGAAAGCGCGACAGACAGACATACTTTCGTATTTATAATATTAGCAAATATGATCAACATTTCATTTCAGGTGCGAGCATTGTTCTTATCTAATATTGGATTCATATTTTCTGTAATAATAGAACTCCTTATCGTCTAGGAAGATCCATAGCTTGGAAGGTTTAAATGGCGGCTGTGAAAGAACGTGTTTGTAGCAATGGTTGGAATTTGATTATGTATGGCTGGAACAATCTAATGCCAAAATGTTGATAGCTAATTTATAACTATAAGAATGACTGTGGAACATAAAATTTAAAGTATTTTTTATGGTATACGAGACAATAGAACTGGTGGGCCAACTGATGTTATGTGAACGCCACCGTCCATAGACACTAACAACACCAAGGGAGTCGCAAGTACGTTACCAGGCTGTATTTGGGGGGAAGGAGTGGAGGCAAGGGGAGGGAGGAAAGAGGGAAAGGGAGGGTAGGTGGTCTTCTGGCTCTCGCACTGACTCGACGCAACGCAACAATACAAGCACTGTTACTTCACGTGGGTGTTTCTGTGGGTCGGATGGTAATACCACGGGTGAGCCGAATTATTCATGTTAACACCAGTAATAGCTTCACCGTGGCTCTACCACCCAGAAGCGTATAAGAAGTATATTGTAAATGCAGATAAGACTGCACATTCAAAAGATTAAGTAAAAATATTGTTCGTAAATAAAAATCATATCACATATATTCAAAAATACCATATAATTTTATCAAATATAACGTTATTCATAATTAAATTGTCATTACAGATCAAATTCACAAAACCCATTAAAATTAAGTAGTAAAATTACAATATCACATCTCAGTCAACATACACAACAATTAACATCAATAATGCGTGAAAATGCTAAGTAATTCGATACTATTAACGAGGGTTCCACAGATAAGTATAAATATTCCGACGACTATAAGAATAACGGCCCTCCAGAGACGCCACTTGAACTTGCCAAGGCCAGGTCGATCCCAAACCACGAGGAGTGTGATGATATTTGGGAAAATGAATCCAATATTTGAAAGGGCAAAACAGCCGATCTAAAAATCCAAGTACGATTACTTATTCGCTATATGTAAAGTTATTATACAGCATCTGTGTATGTAAACATCTAGCTGATATCTGCCCGCTTTGTTGTGTATTAAAAAAAATGAGCCATCACGGGACGCCTGGCAGATGTAAAACATCGAAATTGTCTGGTATAAGCTATATAAAAGAACAGATTACGTCAGAAATAATCTATGGCATAATGAAAAGATAAAGCATTATAAATTTGTTCCATAAAATAATGACTTGTTATTATTTTTTTATATAAATATTCATTTTTATTAAATACAAAAATTCAACTAGGCGCAGGAGCGGTGTCTTTGGCGGCATTTATCAAAGGGCGCTACGTCGTCGGCGCGTGCCGCGTAACACTAATATAAACAAGTGGCTAACAAAACAGTTTGAATCTTATCATTATACTGATAGAGTTACAAATATTTATGAGTATTTCCTTAATAGTACAAACCTCGTGTTTTGCGTCGCCACGCCAACAATCAGGCTTACTTTCCGCCTATAGATATTTCGCATCAAAAATGCAAAGGGTCTATCGAACTCAATGAAATAAATAGACTAGAACCATCCACAAAAAAATCCGCACCAATTGGTTATATCCTGATTGATACATTCAGTAGTTAAGATGTCATTGAGCCTCAAATGAACTGTATTTTTATTATTTTAAATATAACAAACTAGCCTCTGCCCGCGACTTCGTTCGCGTGGAATAGATACACTAATACGCAGTAGTTCTCAAACGAAAAAACATCCCGATTTTGAAACATTTTTCATCTGTGCTCCGCTCCTATTGGTCCTAACGTGATGATATATAGCCTATAATCATTCTCGGCATATGAGCTATATAACACTGAAAGAATTATTCAAATCGGACCAGTAGTTCCTGAGATTACCCCCTACAACGTCACAATTCACAACGTCACAAACTCACAAACTTTACCTCTTTATAATATTAGTACAGATTAGTATAGATAAACTAAATCCCGAATTGTAAAAATCTAGATTGTAAACAACACTTATTAATATACAAGAATATAGATATGTTCAATTTTCTATAATTAACCAGTTTCATTATACTTATGATTTGGTAATCATAAATGGTTCACCTGTCACATTCTACTTACAATGAGGAATCAAGCTTAGATCTTATCAATTCCCTTTGCAATTTTTATTACTCCTTGCGGTGTAATTTATGTGCGACAGAGTTCCATCAGACAGTGAATTCACACACTAGAATACCCAAAGAATAGCAAGAATAACGTATATAAAATAAAGTTATCTTCTGTAGTTAGTTTAGGGTGTAAGGGGTGTCGCCTAACATCTTAAGACTTGAGACACCCAAGCCAACCTCACCTGCACGTGGTGCACCCTGCTGATCAACGAACGAGACAATGGCGATAGCGGGGTGGTAGGGTTTTACAGCCCGACTGGGTCACAACCACCATATATATAGCGAAAACGCCCATCATAGTGACTCGCTTCTGCGCGTCGCGTTTCGGGATCAGCCTGTGCATCCCGATCCAGTACCGGGTGACTTTCGTCATTATGGCCGGTATGACAGCGGCGACCGGCGATAGATAATCTGTCTATCGATGGTTGCCTATGTTTTTGGATTGTACTATGCTTAACATCAGGCATATTGCAGTCATTTTGTCGTGCTTCAATAAAAAAAAAAAGTTCATACTTACAAACCCCATCAAAGCATTTATAGCAGGGAAGATTATAGCAATCAAACCAATCAATGTTACAAATGTAGCTCTATATATTAGTTCCCACATAAGTAGCCTTCCGCTGTGGCGTTTCTTCAGGTAAGAGAATACGGTGTTAAATGGTACCCAAAAGGTAAGACCATGGGTTACGAATAACATAACAGCAATAAGTCCTTTAAGAATTTTCGGAAACCTACGAAATATACGTCACGTTTACAGCTTTCTATTAAATTATTAGAGTATTAAAATAATTAAACTCAAAATCGTACACATTTATAAAAGAACAAGCACGAATAGTACGAGTTAAAATCGTAGATAATTGTTTCAAAAATAAATTATACAAAGAGAGATACTAACAAAGTCATCGGAAAGTTAGCAGTGATGGGCGTTTCGCACTTGTCCAAGAAGGCTGAGTAGCCAAAAAATGATACCAAAAAAGTGAATAGAATTATGAGACTCATGCCTGAAAATAAAAATCACAATAAAAGAGTATGTTCGGGCATTTCCATATCCTTTATATATATATTTTTTTTATATCAAAGGAGGCAAACGAAATGATGGGTCACGTGATGTTAAGTGATCACCACCGTCCATAGACACTAGCGACATCAGGGAAGTCGCAAGTGCGTTGCCAGCCTGTATATGGGATAGGGGGAGGGGAAGGAAAGGAAAAGAAGGAAAGAGGAAGAGAGGTGGGCCTCCGGCGCTCTCACTGACCGAACGAAACACAACAATGCAAGCACTGTTATTTCACGTCGGTTTTTCTGTAAGCTGTGTGAGCGATACCAGGCTCGCGCGATCGCGAAGCCTACAACGGACAGTTGGGCTCCTTAACCTGTCACGTGAACTTTGCGCTGCCGAATTTTGTTAGTTTTGTTGTCGTTTTGAACTCCGATTTCCATGATAAGTATTTAAGTATAATTGTGGGTACGTGTATGTGACCGTGTATTGGAGAAAATCATCAAGAACAAGCTACAACAGCAAGGTTAGTGGTCTGCCTTATGTGGGGGGTATGGAAATACCGAACTGAGGGACAAACCAGGCCATCCCGGTTCCGTTAGATATTTGCGAAAACAGAGTACCATCACAAAAATCATTTAAATTACCTTGATATTTGTTGTATACCAATTAGTACTTTGCAATGTTGTAGGCGACATAATATAATTAGCTGACACCACCCACAGCTTCATCTGCACTGTTTATTATCTTAACAATATATATATATATATATATATACTTATTCTATGAAGGAAATAACATAAGCACTACACCGCTTGCCCTTTTCTTCGTGGCAAGAAAACACACGTCGCCTAACAAGTGCTCATAAAAATCATAGTTTCTTAAAACTTTACTAAATGAAGTCATCTTAATAATTTTTCTTTTTAGACAAAGGCAAAGTACTTAAAAAGTAAAACAAAAAACATTACACTATAGTCAGTGGTTTTTGAGTTATGCACGCATAACCGCAAACCCATATCATTTTATTTTTTAATAGCTTTACCCGCAGCTCGCACGCGTTTTTAAAATTAGTATTAAAGAAATATAAAATTATGAGACCAGGTACAATAATAGAAACGCTCTTTAAAACAATTGTAAGTACGACACGCACGCCACTTAAAGTAACATGTAACTTATACGATATGTAATATATACGATATGTAAATACTAAAATTGTATAAAATGAGGTTTATCATCAGCAACATATCTGGAACCTTAACCCACTATATAACTATTTCAGTACTTACTTACACTGTATTACGCACTGATGAAACAATAACTTTAAATATATTGTTAAAAAGATTTACATTTGATATACATTGCAAAAATTTTTTTTTTTATTGTAGCACGGCAAAGTGACTTCACTATGCCTGATGGTAAGCATAGTACAATCCAAAAATAATAGCGACCACCGATTGACACACCCACCATCGCCGGTCGCCACTATCATGCCGGCCTGTAAAAAGCTGGATATGCACAGGCTGATCCCGAAACGCGACCCGCAGAAGCGAATCACTATTGCGGGCTTTTTCGCCATATACATGGTGGTTGCGACCCAGTCAGTCTGTAAAACCCTACCACCCCGCTTTCGCCATTGCCTCGTTCGTTATTCAGCAGGGTGCACCACGTGCAGGTGAGGTTGGCTTGGGTGTCTCAAGTCTTATGATGTTATTTGACACCCCTTACACCCCATATTCAAGATTTTATGACTATACAAAACATAAACGTGTCTCTTCTGCAAGAAATTTTATTATAGAGCTCTTTACGTAATACTTTATAGTTTAATATCTTATTAGGAAGACCTCTTCTTCAAAGTTACTACTTCAAAGCTACAAATGATTGTAATGTCGAATTCCAAACAATAAGCTAATAATTATTTCTCGAATTAAAAATAATGATTTGAAATCTTACTAATGCAGACAAAGTCGCAGATAACAGCTAGTATACATTAAAATTGCCTAAATTACTTTATATAAGGTCTGCTATCTGCCAGTGAAAGTGTCGTGAAGATTTGTGTAACCGTTTTAGAGATAGCCCTACGGGTGAAGCCACGGTTACCAGCTAGTATAAATTAAAATTGCTTGAATTACTTTTTATAAAGCCAGCTATCTGTAAATGAAAGTTTCTCTAAGATCAGTTTAACTGTTTTGGAGATCGTATTGCGGACAAAACCACGGTTAATAGCTAGTATTAATTAAAATAGACTGAATTACTTGTTATGATGTCCACTGTCTGTTGGTGAAAGTTTCGTGAAAATTAGTCCAACCGTTTTTAAGATAGCATTGCGGACGAAGCCGAGGTTAACACATAGTCTAATTTAGAGTAGCCTATGTTACTCGCTGTAGTTTTAACTATCTGTTAGTGAAATTCCCGTCAAAATCGGTTCAGTCGTTTCGGAGATTACCCGGAACTAACAGACAGACAGACATGTTAGAGCTATATATATAAACACAATGCTATAAAGAAAGCAGGTCACCAATAATGATCGTTTGTAGTATACTCTGCTAATATTATAGAACTGGGTCTCTAATAATGTACTGTCATTAATGTCACTACTGTCAATGTCAATTTTGTCTTTGTCCTTCCGTATTTTACTGCGTCATTGGATTGTACTCACTAAATGTTCTTTGAATTATATCTCGTTAAATCAGATTGAGTTTACTTTTAAACCTATAAATCTATCAAGACAGACAGACCGATGAAAAATTTAAAAATTGCATTTTTGTTATCAGAAGCGTGTATACTTTCGTATCCGATCAGTGATTTTCTTTTTGTTTTGCTGTTACATACAGACACTTCATTTTTATTACGTGTATAGATAAGTTTTTCTCATAGAGTCAGTTTTTAATCATGCTTAGGAAAGCAATAAACAGTAGTTCCACCAATCAAAAACGTATACCCTTTTATATACATGTTATCGCGAACGTTGACACTCCTTATTAGATCATTCTGTTTGATTAGTTTATCTTTGAGAAATAATCCATATAGCAATTTAATTATCCTAGTGTCAGACTGTAAAAGAGGTTGCAAACGATGGATCAAATGTATACAATGCAAAAGTAATTCTCGGACCTTAGCCAAAAAGTTTTGATGAAGCATCATAACATTTTAGCAAGTAAACGGCTGGAACAATCCACTTAATTGGCACGGCAGAGATACACAAGGGAGTGAATGTTTTAACTGAAGATATGCTCATCTATCTTATTATCCTCCACAACAAGAAAAATGAGCCAACACAGGACGGACGCCTAGCAGATGTGAAACATCGAAATTGTTCAAATCGAACGAATATCAAATTCTCGAATTCTCAATTTACACTAAAGATATGCGAGCTCAGTGTGGCAAGCGAAATTGTGCACAGTCGCTTGCGTATGGCGTCGCGTCGCCACGTCTCACACACACGCTTGTATTGCCACGCCAACTACCAGATTTACCTTCACTTATAGATGTTTCACATCAAATATTCTCATAATTCATTTTTATTAAAAAATTTACCTGATGATTTAATAAGAGGAAGAAACCACTTACTTATAGCCAAAGCAATGGGAAATTTCTTCGGTTCCCGCATATTATTCTCAATAGCTATGGCAACACTGGCGCATGACATACTATACACTACTACACCTATAAGCTCAAAGTAATAGTATAGTTCAGTATAAGGCACTAGATTCTTGAAATGTGGATTTAATTGGAAAGCATAGTTGATAGCCATAATAATACATAATACTGGAAAGGAAACGTTTCATTAAGTTAATACTTTCATCCAAATCTAGTAAGTTTTTACATGTCTAAATCAGCAAGCTGTAGGTGGTAGAGCCCCGCTGAAGCTATTTTTGGTTTCAGCATGAATGGGTCGGCTCCTCCGGGGTAGTACCACCCCTCTCACAAATAACTGACGTGAAATAACAGTGCTTGCATTGTGGTGTTTCGTTCGGTCAGTGAGAGAGCCGGAGGCCCACGTCTCTTCCTCTTTCCTTCTTTCTCTTTCCTTCCCTTCCCCCTTCTCCCATATACAGGCTGGCAACGCACTTTCGACGTCCCTGATGTCGCTAGTGTCTATGGACGGTGGTGGTCACTTAACATCACGTGACCCACCAGTTCGTTTGCCTCCTTTGATATAAAAAAAAAGCAAAATAAGTATGGAGGTCTTGATGCTAAGTACGATACAGCAATTGCCACAGTATAATTCTGAAATATTTCATCATGACTTCTTTGGAGACCCTAATATTATATAAAAATGAGAATAAGATTCATTTTATTAATCAGATTTCTTTAATGTATGTTCAAACTTATTTGTAAAGCCACGCTGAAGCTATTATTGGCTTCAGCAATAATGGGTCGGCTCGCCCGGGGTAGTACCACCATCTCACAGAAACCCGACGTGAAGTAAGTGTTTGCATTGTTGCATTTCGTTCGGACAATGAGAGCACCGGAGACCCACCTTTATATAAGGTACTCTGTGGACCCACCTACCCTCCCCTCGCCCCTCCCTCCTCCCCATCACCCATATCCTTTCTGCCAAACACAGGCTGACAACGCACTTGTAACTCCCCTAGTGTTGCAAGTGTCTATAAGCGGCGGTGATCACTTAACATTAGGTGTCTCACCTTCTCCTTTGCCTCCTATGATATAAAAATATCCACAAACTTTGCAAATGATCTATGGTATTATTATGAAACATTGAAGGGAATTTGTAAAAAGGAGAGGAGGAGATTTCTATCTTAATACTTCTCTCAAGATCTCAAATGACGGTATCATTTAATCACTAAGCCTAAAATGACTGGCTTTCAACTTTTGCTGACGGAATACACCTATGGGTACATAACGGATTATGTTCAAATTTAAGGGCTTTCTAAAGCCCAACCGCCATATTATGATTTCGTCAGTTTTCCTTAACTGAAACCTCTGACTAATCTGAAATTATTCTTACACCGACCAGTATCGTCATCCTAACATGCTAACCATTGACGTATGGTTGTTAAAAAAAAAAAAAACAATTTAAAAAAATTGAGTCGTCACGGGACCCCTGGCAGATGTGAATCACCAAAATTGTTCTGTATAAGTTATATGCATAAAAAACAGATTAAGTCAGGAATCAGTTATGGCATAATGAAACGATAAAGCTAAAAAAAATTACAAATTAGTTCCATAAAATAATGACTGTTTAATTATTTTATTACATAAATATTAATTTTTGTTAAATACAAAAATTCAACTAGGCGCTGGCACAATGTATTTGGTGACATTTATCAAAAGGCGTTAGACATGCCACGTAACACTAGTAGAACAAGTGGCCTACAAAATAGGGTTACAAATGCATTTCAGTATTTCGTTAATAGTGCTATGTTCGTGTTTTGCGTCGCCACGTCAACAATCAGGTTTACCCTCCGCCTATAGATGTTTCACGTCAAAAACTTACCAACAATTATGTTCCCTACGATAGAAAACGGCGCGAGCCACTTTAGCTGTATTACGAAGCACATCAAAATAACAGGAACAATCATAGCCGCCAAGTAAACTCTAAGATCGGGATATCCTGGTCAGCAAAAAATATCATTTTTCAACAGTAAAGTACTATCAACTCAATTAATTGATGAAAATCGTGAAAATACCTGGTAGTCCGGGTATTGAAGTTTTTTGTGTATTTTCGACCAACTGTTTTATAGATTTAGCTATGATTATCTGATAGCAAGCGCAAGATCCAAACTGATCAAGGCATATAAAAGTATCTATCAAGTACCTGAAGAAAAAATTGAATTAAAACATGATCTGCAACAACTAAGGCATTTTTTCTCATCTTCTTTATTACCTCTATGGAATTCCCTTTAAAGAAATCAAAGCTTCATAATAGATTATTCAAACATATTTTTATAACAATGCATATTTAACGTATTTAATTAATTATAATGACGTTAAGTTTTAGGTGACAAGTATATTTCTTAAGCCAGACTAAGAGGAGATTGGGTCGGGGAGCCCGTCTCTTCATTGCACTGGTTAGGCCGTCTGGGAGACAGTCTATGCATGCCGGGCTGTCTCTCTTCAGCGGGACGCCCAGGATCATTCTGGGCCGGCCGCTGAGGCGACATGTGTAGTGCTTCGTCATCCCTTGTCCCCCATCATGGCGGTAGTAGGGCAGCCATGGGGATTTAGTTCGTGAGAGTTGAACATAACTCACTCACTCCCCCGGGAGGATGGTGTATCCATAAAAGATTTCCCCATGTAAAAAAAAAACCAAAAGAAGTGAAAATTATTACTGAAGTGATGATGGCTTAAGTATCGGTGGAGGAAACACCGTGATGAGACCATGACATGGTGGGCTTATTATAACTCCACCTAGTTAGCTTCCATCCTCAAGTTAATAATCTGTCACCATGCACCTGTTAATGTGTTTTTTTTTATTACTTAGGGAAATCGCTTTCGGATACCCACTCTCCTAGGGGAGAGATCGGGTTATGTTCGACTTGCATGGAATAAAATCCCACGGTGTACTAACAGGCCGTATTTGTTGGAGCAGCAAGGGATCGTATTAGCTACTCAACCATGGATAGCCGCCCCAACCGCCGAGGCTGAGTACCCTTCAACTGGCTCTCTTCGTCAACCAGACCTGTGCAATGAGGAGACGAGTCTCCTGGCCCATCCCCTCAGGTCCGGCTACGGTAGTGGAAGAAGGTGGACGATATTCCGTCTCCTACTACCGTCACAGTGGGAATGTGGTACTTTCCATCCCACGCAGCACACTCGGACAGAGAACATGACAGAATGAACAGATACAAAAAATTGTAGCACGCATAAGTGGAAAGCATTTTCGCTTGGAAAGTCATGGCGTTTACATCTAATTACTATACGATTTACCAAGTTAATTATAATTAATATAAGTCATCTATACCGATGTGCTGCTAGTGACAGGAATATTACTGACCCATGCCTTTTCTGACCTCCTGATAAATCATCTGGGCATGCAGTATAATTTTTGTAAATATTTTCTTTCAATAGTAATATTTACCTGAAGCATTTAGAAAACCTTGCTACCTTCGGATTAGGGAAACAAGCTACAGCGCATTCAGCAGCATCTGAATATGTCAGCGTTGGTATTCTTGTTCTTTTGCACATTATCTGTGTCGACGTTACAAGAAGCTGTAATTAATATTTTCTCTTTACAAAAATAAAATCAGAAAATTAAGTCCTTGAGTCGTTATAAAGTGGTGGGATTAAGCTGTCAAATCTCTGTGAAAGCCTTGACTCCTTTCACCTCCATTAATACGGGTTTATCATACGTAGAGATGTGGATTGTATTTTTTGTTGTTTGCGAGGACAACGGTTTTAACGGATATATGCTCAATCGTACGATACAAGGGTATATAATCGATTGAGCTTGGTAATAGGAACATACACATTTATTTGGCATATATAGTGAGTCCAATCGCTGGTTTCAACGCTGCGGCGGTAAAGAAACTCTTTGTCCAAGACATAGAACGTTCACGGATTTCTCGTGGCACATAAACTAAAACACTAGCGCTTATGCTAATATGGCTGCGCTTATAACAGTGACTCCGGCGCACACGTAAAGTGCATTAGACGCGTTCTTTACATAGTGACGCGGGCGATACAATGCCCTGTAGTGGTATGCTGAGGACGGGATAGGCGCGGGGGGGAGAGGAGAACAGGAGGCACCCTCGCGTACCAAACAACAAAATGATCAAACTAGACTCAAGGCAATAAACTGTAGATCACACAATAAATTATCCCGTACAACATAGGAATCCAATATCCAACGCGTCGGCAGTAGTAACATGACTATTTAAATAGTAGGTACAATAATCATACACCAAAAAGTAAACTAGAATATCTGGATAGCAGCTTCAATTACGCTTCAATGAATTGTGATCCTTACCATGAACTACCGGAAAATTTATTCGTACTACATTACTTCACGTTACGGCTTTACTCCACTGCTTCTATTTGACTTTATTATAATAGGTTGATATAACAAAATCATTTATTATGTTAAATATTTATTAATTTTATGTATATAATTGTTAATTTTAGTAGTGGTAGAGCCACGCTGAAGCTATTATTGGTTTCAGCCTGAATGGGTCGGCTCGTTTGGGGTAGCACCACCCTCTCACAGAAAACCGACGTGAACTAACAGTGCTTACATTGTTGCATTTTGTTCGGTCAGTGAGAGCGCCGGAGATCCATCTCCCCTCCCCTCCCTTCTCCTCTTCCTTCCCCTCCCCCTTTCTCTCCATTCCCACAAACACAGGCTGGCAACGCACTTGCGACTCCTCTGGGGTTGCTAGTGTCTATGGACGGCGGTGATCGCTTAACAACAGGTGACCCGCATGTTCGTTTGCCTCCTATATGACATAAATATATATATATATATATATATATATATACTATTTATGCATATAATAAGAATGTAAATGTAATGGGTCTGTAGTTTTTCAATTTTCGCAAAAACAATGTTATAGGTGCCTAGAAATAAGTAATAGAATAAATTTCAATCGTTTTTAGGAATGTTTGTCTATTTGTCTTTTTTATGACCACGCATCACTTCTAAAGTACTGAGTTCACAATAGAACCTCAACGAATTTAGTCCTGTAAGTTATTATTATCAATGTATATTTTGTGTAATTTGTTTTCTGTTGTGGAGCCTGAAAAAATAAAATTAGCATGGAAAAAAGTAGTTCTAATTTCCAAAAAATAAATGCAGAGACAATAATCTACACACAAATGCAAATTAATTTATCACTAGCCTCTGCCCGCGACTTCGTTCACGTAGTAATTGTTACTATGAGATAACGCTAATATGCAGCAAAAGCTCTCGAAAAGAGAAAATCCCGATTTTGAAATATTTTTCATACGTGCCCCGCTCCTATTGGCCTTAGCGTGCTGATAGCCTATACTTTCCTCGATAAATGAGCTATATAAAACTGAAAGAATTATTCAAATCGGACCAGTAGTTCCTTAGATTACCCCCTACAACGTCATAAACTCGCAAACTGTACCTCTTTATAATATTAGTATAGAAAAAACCTGAAACAACTGAATGTATGGTACCAATGACTAAATTTACTACATTACATAAAATAAAACATAATTTCTAAAAAATATTGACCGTCTATGTATAAAATAGATTATCGAATATCATATAATTATTGTTACAATAATACAGACTTACATATAAACAAAACCCCATATAAATTCCAAAAATAACGTGAAGAGGTATTGAGACAAATACACCCGCCTTCATATATGCAACATGTGCACCAAGAATACCTGCACCCAGGGCTCCTTTCACCAAATGCGCAACCGAGCCCAGCAACCTGTAAAAATATTACAGAATATTATATGAATAATCACGATTATTGTAATTGACATTTCTAATTTCTAAATAGATGATAGAGCCACGCTGAAGCTATAGGGGTTCCAGCATGAATGGGTCCATTCGCCCGGGGTAGTACCACCCTCTCACAGAAAACCGACGTGAAGTAACAGTGCATGCTGCGTCTCGTTCGGCCAATAAGAGCGCCAAAGGCCCACCTCTAACCCTTATCCCTTCCTTCCTTCCTTTTCCCCTCCCCCCTCGTCTACCAACACAGACTGTCAAGGCACTTGCAACTTCTCTGGTATTTTCATTGCATGCCTTATTATTGTCAGTGCAGAAGTAATATGCACGCTTAAAGTGCTATCTTTAGATCACTAAAATGTGACTAAGAACCATTTATGCTATCATTGTTTATATTCTGAAATGTTTATAAAATACAATAAATAGGTTATAAATATGGCATATCTGCAATATTTCTACCGATGAAAGAGCTTCATAGCCGAATCAGAGAGTCCATCATCAGGTCATTTGTTTACTCCTGTGATGAGCTCTCGTTACTGGCAATAAAATGGATACAAAGATGACATATTTGTTTCTAGCCGTAAAGGTGTTCCATAACAGTTTCTGAAGTCCATCATCAGACCATTTTGAATAGTCCTGAGTTAAGCTTTCATTACTGTTTACAAAACGAGTATAAACACGGCATACCTATTTCAACCCGTCTAGAAGTTCCATAGCATTTTCTAGGGTCCATCATCAGGTCATTTTGTTTAGTCCTATGATAAACTCTCGTCACTACTAACGATAGTACTACAAATACTATATATCTATTTCTACACGTTAAGGAGTTCCATAACAGTTTCTGAAGTCCATATACAGTAAAAACGTAAAAAAGGAGTAAGCTAATAAAGCAACATAATAAGCATTCAAAGTTAAGATTATGTTTCAACCTAAGTACTAGGTGAGCCTCTTATTACTAGAAATAGAAAATACTCCATAAAAATTGGTTACTTTTTCGAAATGATCAAATCAGAAGGAAATTATTTATGTTGTTAAGTGATAAATGGCGCTATGTTTTGAACTGTTATCCATACATGTGCAAGTCATTCACGAAAAACGTCGCGTTATTTTATGATTTTTTTTTTCTATTCTGCACTCTTGGTCCGCACCTTTTTTTGCTTACGTGTAGTGTCTTGTATACGTAAAAAATCATATCCGTGAGCATATTTGTTTATCTTTTTTTTTAAAGTAATTTATGAAATATTAACTGTTTAATTATCAATTGCTATTAACTATTTTTTGTTTAATGACGTTATTGTTTTTTTGTCATTTAATTCTGTATTTGTTAGGTCGAGTTTGGTTGAATGGTTTACGCTTAATTTACAAATTATTATAAGCACATATAGCTAAATGAAAATGGAATTTACATGGGGATACCGTTTAGTTTTTACAGCATGTTAACTGATGAAGTTAATCACAAAATAATGCGAAATAAAAACTATAAGCCCGTAAAATTATTGTATTATCGCTGCCGCTGGCCCTACGAGTGAGTGACGCGGGAGCCACCCAGGAGTTACTGAGAAGACATTTATCGCCAACATATATAGATTAGTTTTTATTTCGATTGGAACTCCTAGATGGTGTTGCTAGCGAGTTCTAAGTTTATGTAAAAAGATTTTTCGCAAACCGACTAGGTGTGTGTTTGTGTCCTCATCGCACAGGTTCGGCAGCTGAAGTGTACTCAATCTGTCTTCCTATTAGGTAGGAGCCCGGCGGCCGTCTACCCCAGGCGGGCCGTTGGGGCGGTTATCCAGGGTTTAGTAGCTAGTACGACCCCTTGCCGCCCCAACAAATACGGTTTGTCGGTACACCGTGCGATTTTAATTCGTGCGAGTCGTACATAACCCACTCTCTTCTCAGGAGGGTGGCGTATCCATAAAGGATTTCCCCACGCTTATAAAAAAAAAGTTGTTTTTTTTCAACTGACTACGCTAATGATCATATAGGCCTTTATAGTTTCACCGGACAACTAAAAAAAGTTGCGTGTTAGTGTAAATCCTAGATAGTTTAAATCGTATCGTAATTGTAGGCTCGATGCAATTGGGTTCTAGGTTTACCTACTACCTGTAGTAGGAAACCGATGTGGCGCAGACAATTTATCAGTATAAAGATTTCTATGGTGTATAAAAAAATGCATATTTTTACCCAGTAAATTTAACACCCTCCCGAAACTTCACATAGTCGTAATCATCTTCCTCCTGTTGGTTCTGCGCGACCACTCTGAATTTACCTGAACCTCCACTCGACGGTTCGGGACTTGTCTAAATTGATAAGATAGCTCTTGAATTATTTATTTCACAACTCTTAATTAAATCATTATTGTCTATTCTTCGCAAAATACGGACATGAACTGTGTTAAATTATTTATAAATTGTTAAAATTGGAATTTAATATCTCTCTATTTAGAAATGTGAAAGACCTAATTGTCGCTGCGTTAGATGAATTTTGTTTCTACTCTATTAGCTAAGTAATTCTATTAAAAAGATCAGAAGTACATACAGAAGATTAAGTAAATAGCATCGCAACGATATTCTCTTCAAATTAACTACAATACTTAAACTAACATTATTGTTTTTTTTTTTCATAAAAAATACTACATGAATTATCACACTAATTATAACCACAAAGACGTACCATTTTGGAATATAGGAAATGCCAGAAAAAAAGGTTAAAAAATCATGTAAATACAAAAATAACTCTTAAACAATAAAGAAGATATTTGATACTTGTTTCGAAATGTGTCAACAGAATAAACTATTTCTTCTTTCACTAAACGCCTGTCATCTCTTGTAGTTATAATTAAACAAAAAGTTCTTACGCCTACGAAAATAAAATCAGATCAACATGGAACTTGATGGAACAGTCTATCCTGCTGTCTAAAGAGTGACGTACACATCATGTTGTAATATTTCGTTCTACGTACATTTGGGAATCATAAAAGTAGAAGAATCAAATTATATTGATTCGTCACATATAAGCTTCTATTCTGTAATGTGATTTAATAAAAATTCTGGCACAAACCCGAATTCCCCCAAATTATGCTAATAAATTAATGAGCTGTGCCTCTGAGAGATTATAGCCTAAAACCCTGAGAAAAAATGCTACGTACATCGGGTATATGTTAAAAAACAATTTTTCTTATAAAAGAAAAGATTATAAAGGAAGTTTTGGCGGAATCTTGGAATACCATGTCTTTATATTTTATACATAATCTTTTGTTATTTGGCTTTATATCGTGTAATATTGGTGATACTTTACGTGATATAGTTAGGTGATTGTGTACAAGTGAAGTGGATCAGAAATAATAGCACGGAGCATGAATTCTGACTTGCCAAAAACTCCACGTAGAATTCTAACAAGACGGCCACCATTTTGTTAGTTTATTAAAATAATAGCAAGAAACTTGTAATATCATTACATACTTGACAATAGCTGTAATAATGAAATAGAAGATTGCAAAAAAAAAAGTAACATTGTTCGGCAGTGTTGCCAATTACAATGTACCCACTAATACCTTTAATTAAATTACTAATGATTGAAGGCCATAGGGTCTAAGCATAGTAAATAGGTCTCAGAATGATATTTAAACCTAGGATACATGTAGGTGCTAATTAGACGATAAGACCCCATAAATTTCAGATCTCTAATTTAATTGATTCTCGAGAGAATGCTAAATATCTAAAAAAGAAAAAAAATCTTACGACTCACTGAACAGAGTGATCTCAATTTTTATTATATCGTAGCGGCTACTAATTGTTTCTAGAAAATTAAAAGCTATATAGCTTTATAAGGTAATTGAGAAAAATATTTAATATAACATATAATTTGGGAGATGTTGCCTCCGTCAACCTTGTTACTTACGTAGCACTCTATAGATTCCTTACTTAAATGCCTATTAGTTTATTAAATATTTAAATCCATTTTTAACAAAGGGGTTGCACTTTTAAAACGCTTCTGATCAGGAATATGTTTATTTAGACGTTAAAAAGCATAACTTAAGGAGCTGTTGTCGTTCAACTATTTAAAATGATCTTTTTTATATCATAAGAGGCAAACGAACAGGCGTGTCACCTGATGTTAAGTGATCACCACCGTCCATAGACACCAGCAACACCAGAGGAGTCGCAAGAGCGTTGCCAGCCTGTGTTGGTAGGAAAGGGAAAGGAAGAGAGAGTGAAGGGACGTGGGCCTCTGACGCTCTCGCTGACCGAACGAAATGCAATATGCAAGCAATGTTACTTCATGTCGCTTTTCTGTGGCCATGTAGTAGTACCTCGGACAAGCCAACTCATTAATGTTGAAACCAGTTATAGCTTCAGCGTGTCTCTACCGCCTACAATTATTACATTTACATTTAATTTCAGGAGCATTCTGCCTATTTGACATGGAATTCATATCTCCTGCAATAATCCTCCTTGTGGTCTGGGAAGATCCAGGGCTTAGAAGCTTTAAATAGCGGCTGTGAAAGAACGTGATTGGAATTTTAATTTTAATCGCTAGAACTTACTCCAACACCAAAATATTGATAGCTACTTTTTAACTAGATATAAGAACGTCAAATTTAGAATATATTGTAAACGTTGTTCGATGTAATTCTATTACGAAGATTTCACGCTCAGAAGTTAAGCTAAAAGTAGGTTTTATAAATAAAAATCATATCACACATATTAAAAATCGTTATATTTTGTATAAACAAAACGTTATTCACAATTAATTTTCATTAAACAACAAATTTCCAAAACACAACATCAATATTAAAATGACATCAATTATTTTAAGAAAATGCTAACTAATTCCATACTATTAACAAGGGATCCACAGATAAGTATAAATATTCCGACAGCCATAAGAACGATGGACCTCCAGAGACGCCATTTAAGTTTGCCAAGGCCAGGTCGCTCCCAAACCACGAGAAGGTTGATGATGTTTGGCCAAATGAATGCCATATTTGAAAGGCAAAAACAGCCGAGCTAAAATCCAAATAAGATTACTTATCTATACTAATATTATAAAGAGGTAAACTTTGTGACGTTGTAGAGGGGTAATCTCTGGAACCACTGGTCTGATTTAAAAAATTCTTTCAATGTTATATAGTTTATTTATCGAGAATGGTTATAGGCTATATATCATCACGCTAAAACGAATAGGAGCGGAGCACCCATGAAAAATGTTTCAAAATCGGAGTTTTTTTCCCTTTAGAGCTTCCGCTGCGTGTTAGCGTTAGCCCAAAGTATTCCACGCGAAGGAAGTCGCGGGCAGAGACTAGTTTGTTATATGTTAAGTTATGATATGGCATGTATGTATATAACAATTAGCTGATTTTTGCTCGCTTCATTATTCCCTTTCCTCTTCCCCCCCCCCCCCCCCCCCCACTTGCGACAACGCACTTGCGACAACCCTGGTATTGCAAGTATCTATCGACGGTGGTGATCACTTAACATCAGGTGACCCATCTGTTCGTTTGCCTCCTATGATATTAAAAAAAAAGTTGTCATTACATATAAATAAATGTAACAAATACTGAATTAAGTTCCTAGTTAAAGTTTATTTTCAGTTGCCTTTAAATTGAAACATATTTTTAAAGTGAAACTTTTTCCATTGAAACTTTGGCGTCTATCTATTGCATGTCGCGTTACAGCCGGACGCGAAGAAGAATTAAATCGAAAGACGCTCGGCAGAACAGCCAAGGCCCATATCAGAGTATATATATCCTTATATAAATACTGTCACAATATCTCCCGGCCAGTGTGTTCCCTCCTTCGTATAATATGGGGTCCTTCAAGCGTAACTTGAAGAGACATGACAACGGCGACCGACGAAGGATGACGTATCTCTCGGCAGTCGCCGTTTTTTTTTGGATTGCACTGTGCTTGCCATCGGGCTTAGTGCAGACACATTGCCGAGCTACTATAAAAAAAAAAATATGGCGTCGCCCATGGCACAGTTCAAAATGATTCAGTGATTTAAATAAACATTGTGCTCAGTTTTTAACATGCGTCTATCATCTGAGTAGTTGTATTCATGATGTGTCCGGTACTCTTCTTCTTTACTTCCGTAAGTATTAC
The DNA here is from genome assembly GCA_014332785.1 of Antheraea mylitta. Lineage (NCBI taxonomy): Eukaryota > Metazoa > Arthropoda > Insecta > Lepidoptera > Saturniidae > Antheraea > Antheraea mylitta. The sequence continues at coordinate 5,883,204 of JACEII010000007.1, read as the reverse complement.
TTAGGTGGAGGTGGACCTTCAACGTTCTCACTGACCGAACGAAACGCAACAATGCAAGCACTGTCACATCATGTCGGTGTTTCTGTGAGAGGGTGGTACTATCCAGGGCGAGCCGATCCATTCATACTGAAACCAATAATAGCTCTAGCGTGGCTCTACCACCTCCATGAGATTTGTTTCAAGTCCATTATATCTTTTGTTAAAATTTTCCTGTTTAATTTCCTTAATAATTACATAATTTTCAGACTGTGTATTCTTTATCACACATTCGAAATCGCGAAATATAGTTAAAGCAAATTATGCAAGAGAAAGTTATTTTCTATAGCTAATACTTACAAATCCCATCAAAGCATTGATATCAGGGAAGATTATAGCAACCAAACCAATCAATATTACAAACGTAGCTCTGTATATCAGTTCCCACATGAGAAGCCTCCGGCTGTGCCGTTTCTTCAGATAAGAGAATACAATGTTAAATGGTACCCAGAAGTTAAGACCATGGGTTACGTATATCATAACAGCAATGAGTCCTTTAAGAATTTTCGGAAACCTAAAAAATATAGATCATATTTGTAGATTTGTTTCAGTTTAATACGGAATTTAAATAATGAATTATCAAAACTGTATACATCTAAAGAAAATGTACCGTGTCCTTTAATTTATTTATCTGTGCCTAAAGAAGCGTATGACATAATGTTGTGTAATCTGTGCTGTTTTTTATTTCTTTGTATTTACATAAAACGTTTAGATGAAACAGTTCGTATTTTTATTTTAATACGAATATTTGTAAAAGATGTAGTGATATTTAGGAAAGTAAACATAAATATAGATTCAATTTTTTTTTAGTTAGTATTAGGATCTTAGTTATAAATTGTAGTTGTAGTAAGGTAAATATGTAATAAATGTTTACAAATCCTTTATAGAATCTTAGTACTATTTGTTTTTAAAGTATCATTTCCTGCAACAACATTTAAAAGTCTTATATACATTTATAAACCAGGATAACACCCGTTAAAATCCTATATAATATATATCTATACTAATATTATAAAGAGGTATACTTTGAGACGTTGTAGGGGGTAATCTCAGAAACTACTGGTCTGATTTGAAAAATTCTTTCAGTGTTATATAGCTCATTTATCGAGAAAGGGCTATACATCATCACACTAAGACTAATAGAAGCGAACTGCCAATAAAGAATGTTTCCAAATAAGGTATTTTTCCACTTGAGAACTTCCACTACGTGTTAGTGTTAGCCCAAAGTAACTTTTCCACGCGAACGAAGTCGCGGGCAGAGGCTAGTTGCTTATAAACTAAAATGCACAAAAAGAGATACTAACAAAGTCATAGGAAAGTTAACAGTGATAGGCGTTTCGCACTTGTCCAAGAAGGCAACGTAACCAAAGAATGATACCAAAAAAGTGCACATAATTATGAGACTCATGCCTGAAAATACATACGCATTAATAGAATACTACTATAAAGATCAATTAGGTTTATGGCTGTGTACCTTGTTGCTCTTTAGAATCCAATTAATGATCTACAAAGAAATGTTTTGAAAACAATTAGCTGATACCCGAGAGGAAAAAACATAAGCACCACACCACTAACAGATTATGCTCCTCTCAGCAGCAGCTTAAGCCTAGGTCAATTAGTTCATTAAAATTATATCAAGCATTTTGATATCGTTACTCACTTGATAATGACAGTAATAGTCTACTAGAAGACTGGTTGCCAAAAATAAAATAGAAGATGAAGAGATTTCATCTGAAGATTTCCTCATCATATTAATACGTGAAAAAAAAATGTACCCCTTTTTAACCTACTTGCCGTCAACGGGTGAACTTGAAATTTGGCATAGTTAAAGTTTATATGGCGGAGAAATGCAGAAAGCTGTTTATTTTATATAAAATGCATTAGAAGTACATTAAATTAATTAAAATATGCACTACTCACACTACTACTCGAATTTTTCACAACATATACACACATGTAAATATAAAAGACATTGTGACAACCGTCAATAATTACAAGTTCAAAAGAGTTTATGAAGGAGGTTGCTATGTTCGACTGTATGCATTTTTTAACTCTTACGTTCCAATTACCATTTTTCATCCCACATTCAACAATGATATTATAAAATATAACTGTTATTGTAATGTTTAATATTTTTTGTGGTGAACTCACTTCAAATGATGAATTATTAAAAAAATGAGCTAAATCCTACTTTGTATAATCAAAATAAGAATTTTGTTCATAAAGGTAATTCATGACTTAGACCTCCGCGGTTACAATGTTGCAATTCAACCTCATGTATAAAAAAAAATGATTTATTTTCAAAAGCAAATGGTATTATTAAAAATGTCTTTGTCTTGGATTCAATTTCAATTCAATTAAATTTCTTTATTTTCGTAAAATTATGTTTGGTTAAAATTTGAGCTTTACCGCGTGGTTTTTGTTTCCAATTTATAATTAATTTTCATTTTCATTTACACAAAGTTTTTTTTTTTAATGATTACATATTAAATTAATTAAATGACATGACATCAACATGACAAATGGCAGATAACTGAGTAGCCATGATGAAAACTTTTGATTATAGAAGTATACCTTTGACAAAATAACTCTAATAAAGTTCAAACTTCAAAAAATCAATTAACTATGGTCGAATGTCGACCACTGGGCGCCCACTAGTAAATAAAAAATACGTGTGGCACTCGGGAACTGCTGCGGTAAAGCTATTGCATATCATTTTTTATTAACTTATGCAATTATAACTATTTATTTATTTTATTTATGCAGTATTTTAAGCTATTGCATAGCTTCTATCGCGGGCCTTGAGCGTGGAGACCGAATCCAAAAATTCCGTAACGAAAAAGAAAAAATATTAAATATAAAAATTAAATTATAATATAATAACAAAATAATAATATGAATAAATATAATAATAATAATTTTATATAATTAAATAAATTATAATATGAAATTAATATATTAATAATAATAAAATAAATAATAAAATACTATGATAATAAATAGAATAATAAATTAAAATATATTAATAATTATATCATATGATTATAATAATAATAAAATTATAATATAAATCAAATATAAAATAATATATTATGGATAAAAAATATAATATAAAATAAATTAAAAAATTAATTAATAATTACATTTAATTAATTACAATAATTAAATATAAAAATAATAAATACAAAATAATTAATAATTTACAAATAATATTACATAAAAATTAATATCAATTACAAATAAAATATAATTTAAATTACATAAAATATAATATATTATATATTAATATAATTATAAAATTATTATATTATTTTTTTTTTTTATTAATTATTATTTTTTTATAATAATTATTTATTAATTATATACGTTAAGCGAACGCCCGGCGGGGCTACTCGATTAGGCCTCCCACGGCAGCAGCTCAAGCCTAGGTTCGATCCCTCTGTAGGGAGCCCTTGAGTGCGTTACTTGCGCGATACGGTGACACAAAATATACATCACTGCTACAACACTACACGATCACCCCCACACACGTGAACGCCTACACGCTTACACATCCCTTATCGAACTAAAAAAAAGATAGATCGCGATTTTGCATGCAACAGGCAACAGCCAAGCCGAGGTGTGCCGTGCACCCTTAAGATGGTTGCCAAGATAAAATCGGCTGAGTGCCTTAAGCGCTCGCCTTAGTAGTCCGGTGAAGCTGTTAAGACCTTGCTGGGTCAATAGCGTAGTCAATTCGAAAAAAAAAAAAACTCGGCCGAGCTACATGGTAGGCAGAGTGAGGAATGTTAGGTTTTTTCGTTACGAAATTTTTGGATTCGGTCTCCACGCTCAAGGCCCGCGATAGAAGCTATGCAATAGCTTAAAATAAAATAGGTGATGATTTATGATAAACAAAGGAAAACACGTACTTATAGTCAAAACGATGGGAAACTTCTTCGGTTCCCGCATGTTATTCTCAATAGGTATGACAACTCCGGCACATGACATACTGAACACCGTCATACCTATAAGCTCGAAGTAATGGTACATTGCAGTATAAGGTACTAGATTCTTGAATTCTGGATTTAATTGGAAAGCATAGCTGATTGCCAAACCAATACAGAGTACTGAAAAGGAAACGTTTTATTAACTCAAATCTTTCATCCAACCTTCATAAGTTTTAATATCTAACTCAGTATAATAATTGTGAAGAACTTCATGCTAGGTACGGGGGACATGCGGAATACTTCGTCACCCCTTGTCCTCCATTACGGCGGTAGTGGGCACCCATGGGGTTTTAGTCCGTGCGAGTCGGACATCACCCACTCTCTCCCCCGGGAGGGTGGTGTATCCATAAGGGATTTCCCCATGTAAAAAAAAAAAGGTACGATACAGCAGTTGTCAGAGTATTATGAACCTACTGAGATGCTTAATCCTGCTACGTTTGGATAACCTCATATCATATAAGAAGGAGAAAAGGTATTACTGTGTTAATCAGATTTCTTTAGTGTATACCTATTCAAATTACAAAATTTGCAAATGGCCAATGTTTTTTTTATTTCAGAATTGACTACGCTATTGGCCTTGTAAGGCCTTTACAGCCCAGACTACTAAGGCGAGCGCTTAAGGCACTCAGCCGATTTTGTTTAGGTAACTAGCGCAAGTGTGTACGCACACCTCGGCTTGGGATGTTACCGAAATCCCGGATCTCATCTAGCTAACCTGTTCTGAGCTATTCATCATATATTTTCTTATATGTATATCGGAAATGATGATGCTCGTATGTTATATTATCAAACTTAAATAATGTAATTTCAAGATTCTCAGTTTTATGATGGATTTATTCATTTGGTTTTTGAACCACCTAGTCTATTTTGTCTTTATTACATGCACAAGCAGTATCCACGTGTAGAAGAGTGCTTTCAGTGCATTATTTTACAATATTCTTCATTCTTAAGTATATAACTAGATTGTACATAGTATTGTGAAACGATAAAAAAGGAAAATCGTATAAGAACTTAAAGGAAAGAGTTTCACTTTTTTTTAATATTTCACACCAGATCTTAAATGACCATGTAATCCAAGATGATAAACAACCTAAGCCTAGAATCATGATAGCTTTCAAAAACTGTTGCAGGAGCACTCTTATAGGTGCATGCCAATAAATTTTCAATTTAAATTCTTAGAAAAATCCCTTTTTTTTATTGTAACACAGTAATGACTGCACTGTGCCTGATGGTAAGCACAGTACAGTCAAAAAACAATAGCGACCACTGAGAGACACAATATCCATCGCCGGTCGCCATTATCATGCCGGCCTGTAAAAAGTTGGATATGCACAGGCTGATCCCGAAACGCGACCCGCAGAACCAAATCACTATTACGGGCTTTTTCGTCATATACATGATGCTTGTGACCCAGTCAGGCTGTAGAACCCTACCACCCCGCTCTCGCCATTGCCTCGTTCGTTATTCAGCAGGGTGCACCACGTGCAGGTGAGGTTGGTTTGGGTATCTCAAGTCTTGATGATGGTATCTGACACCCCTTACACCCCAACCATACAATTACCATTCTATGGTATCCTCACGATGTTTTCTTTCATTGAAAGCTCCAGCTAATTCACAATTCAACGTTCCATCAACACATGCTCCTAACAATTTAACCATTGAGGTATCATTGCTTAAAAAAACTATTTAAACAAGACTTACCAATAACGAAGTTCGCTGCGAGAGAAAACGGCGCGAGCCACTTTAAATGTGTTATGAGACAAATCAAGATAATAGGAACAACCATAACCGCCAAGTAAATTCTAAGTTCAGGATATCCTGTTTAACAAATAACACATTACCTATCTAATACCTTTAAACGAGAAATTCTTGTATATTTTTATACATTTAGGATCTCGGAAACGGCGTCATCTATTTCCGTGAAACTTAGTATGTAGATAGTTTCGGGGACGATAAATCAATATAACTAGATTTTATTCATAGAAAACTTTTTTAACTGAGATTTCTGGCCATGAAAAAATATAAGGTAGAATATGAAGGTAAATTTCGCCACCACTGTCAAAACCGTGCAACCCCAGTTCATATCCGAGTGACAGCAAAAGATATTTTTTTTTTTTTTTTATTTGGTAAACAAATGTTACATTTTGTGAGGCAAACCTAACAGATTATTTTAATTTAAAAATGTTTTTTAAAGATCCGAGTACTACTAGCTCAATTAATTCATTTAAATCATGAGAATACCTGGCAGTCCGGATAACGAAGTCTTTTGTGTATCCTCGACCAACTGTTTTATAGATTTAGCTATGATTATCTGATAACAAGCACAAGACCCAAACAAATCTATGCATATAAGGGTATCTATTATGTACCTGAAAGGAAAATTAAATTAAAACGCGTGTTATACTAACTACTATTGTCTCATCTTTTATTACCTTTATGCGTTCCCTTTTCTTTTTAAGTCGCCTTTAAGGTATACTAATAAAGACGTATTATTATAAGACCTAAACTGGAACTATTTGCCATTTCAGCGAACGCGGAGAACATAAGATTTTAAACCACATTGGTAGGTTACGCTGAAGCTATTACTGGTTTTAGTATGAACGGATCGTCTCGCCCGGGGTAGTACCACCCTCTCACAGAAAACCGACGTGAAGTAACAGTGCTTGCATTGTAGTATGTCGTTCGGTCAGTGACAGTGCTGGAAAAACTACTTCTCCTTCCCTCGTGTCTCCCTCCTCCTCTCTACCTTACCCCTTCTCCCCAAACACAAGTTGGCAACGCACTTGCAACTCCACTGGTGCTACAAGTGTCTATGGACTGCGGTGATCACTTAACATAAGGTGAAAAAAAAAAACAAGTTTCACTTCAATACATTTATTCCTATTCTCCTATCATGACAGAATGGACAGATATAGAATAGTATGCCAATGTATGGAGCATTTTAACATAGATGGTAGAGTTTTTTACATCTATATGGAATTACTGTATGGTTTTCCAGGCTAAGTATAATAACATGGCGCAGTATGTCATGATACCATTTCTATTAGACCATTTCTGCTAATGTTCTACTAATCAAATTAACATTGTTGATCTTACACCTTCTCTGATCTGTGATATGCAGTATAATTTTTGTAAATATCTATCTAATACCTTTAAACTAGCAATTCTTGTACATCGCTATATATTCTAAATCTCGGAAACGGCAACAGCGATTTCCGTGTAACTTAGTATGTAGGTGGGTGAGGGGGCGATAAATCGATCTAGCTAGATTTCCTTCATGGAATGTTTGTTTTCTTAATTTTCAGGCAATAGAATATAAGGGTAATTTTCACCGTCGCTGTCAAAACAGAAATAGCTCAGATCGAAATCTAACGCCAGTTCGAATCCGGGTGACAGCAAAAGAGATATTTTTCTTTATTTTCTTTTTGTAAAATAAGATAAATTTGGGAGGCAAATCTAACAGTTTATTTTAATTTACAAATGTTTTTAAAGAACTAGCTAGGTTCGGTAGTCCATGTACTTATCTTTTAATAGTCATATTTACCTGAAGCATTTAGAAAACCTTGCTATCTTCGGATTAGGGAAACAAGCTACAGCACATTCACCAGCATCAGAATATGTCAGCGTTGGTATTCTTGTTCTTTTGCACATTATTTGTGTCGACTTAACAAGCAGCTGTAATTAATATTTCCTCTTTACCAAAATAAAACCATAAAATTAAGTCCTCAGATCTTGATAAAGAATCGTCGAAATAACTACGTGGATATATGTATACAACCACTTCTTATTCAAAAACCACCTGTAACACTAAAAATTAAGCAATGTGTCGTGAAAATCTTTACAAAGATACGATAGAGGACAGACTAGACTCAAGACAATAAATTGTAGATCTCACAATTCGAATTTGAACCTAATAATCAAAGCGTTAGCAGTAGCGTTGTGACCGTTTAAATCCTACAACAGCCGTACATCAAGAAATAAACGAGAAATCTCAATAGAAGTTTTAGTCACGTTTAATTGTGGCCTTCTTCATAGACTGCCAAAAAAACGCATTCTGCCTTGCATTTACGTTACTTGACGTTGTGGCGTTGCATTGATTACTATCCGCTTGTTCTATTTGACCTTTAGTATTATAAGTCGATAGTAATTGACATATTTCTTGTTTTATTTTTGAAGTGAAACTTCTAATGCGACTTCCAAAAAGGTTGCGTTAAATGTTTAACGCTACCATAGAGGGTGTATGAAAGCACTGTTGCGTTAAACGTTCAACGCTAGGAACAATATGACTTCACTAAAAATCAACTTCTTTTCTTCTCCACGTACTATTTTTTGTTTTATTTATTTAGCTACTAGCCTCTGCCCGCGACTTCGTTCGCATGGAATAGTTACATTGGGCTAACGCTAACACGCAGCGGAAGCTCAAGAGCAAAAAAAAACCCGATTTTTAAACATCCTTCTTTGATGCTCCGCTCTTATTCGTCTTAGCGTGATGATATATAGCCTATTACCATCCTCGTTAAATAAGCTATATAACTTTAAAAGATTTTTTGAAATCGGACCAGTAGTTCCTGAGATTACGCCCTACAACATCACAACGTCACAAACTTTACTTCTTTATAATAACTACTAGTGGGCGCCCAGTGGTCGACATTCGACCATAGTTATTTAATATTTTAAAGTTTGAACTTTATTAGGATTCTTTTGTCAAAGGGTATACCTCTATAATCAAAGGTTTTCATCATGGCTACTCAGTTATTTGCCATGATCTTTAATTATATAAACATTTAAAAAAATCTTCGTGTAAATGAAAATGAAAATTAATTATAGATTGGAAACAAAAACCACGTGGTAAAGATCAAAATTTTAACCAAACATAGTTTTACGAAAATAAAGAAATTTATCGCAACCCATGACACGATTTTCAATTAATTTTACACGACACTATAGGGTGGTATTTCTGGGTGATATTAAATTAAATGTAGTCTGTTCATTATGAGAAATAGTGATATGCCCAGTATTATAATTTGGAAAAGTAATGGATGCACAATACAATCAAATGATGAATCCAAGTCAAAGACGTTTTTAATAAGACCATTAGCTTTTGAAAATAAATTCTTCTTTGATGATACACGAGGTTGAATCGCAACATTGTAACCGCGGAGGTCTAAGTCATGGATTACTTTTATGAACAAAATTTTTATTTTGATTATACAAAGTATTATTTGGCTCATTTTTTTATTAAATCATCATTTGAAGTGAGTTCACCATAAAAAATAATAAACATTACAATAATAGTCATATTTTATAATATCATTGTTGAATGTAGGATAAAAAATGGTACTTGGAACGTAAAAGTTAAAAAATACATACAGTTGAGTATAGCAACCTCCTTCGCAACCTCTTTTGAACTTCGTAATTATTGACGGCTGTCAAAATGTCTCGTTTATTTACATGTGTGTATATGTTGTATAAAATTCAAGCAGTAGTGTGAGTAGTACATATTTTAATAAATTTAATGTACTTCTAATGCATTTTATATAAAATAAACAGCTTTCTGCACTTCTCCGCCATATAAACTTTAACTATGCCAAATTTCAAGTTCACCCGTTCACGGCAAATAGGTTAAAAAGGGGTACAATTTTTTTACTTCACGTATTAATATATAGATTATTACTATAGATTTACACTGCGCACATTATTAAGTTTAAATTTTTACAATTATTATTAATCGTTTTTTTATCAACTATATTATCCAAATGAATATGCACACATATACGCTTAATAAAATACAACCATACTAACATGTACAAGTATACTAACTTATACAGTATAAAATATACAGTATTAAAATGATAATCTGTATTTGTAGACTAGGAGCTGAAATTGGTTCAGAATAAGGTAAAACAAATTTTAGACTTACATGAGAAATTGCATTACAATAATCAATGATTAACAATTAACAACAGGGAGTTTTTGGCGGGATTTTAGTCTGTCATGTACCTAATGGATTTTATATTTTATTCATAATCTTGTGTTATTTGACTTTATATTTTGTAAATTTGGTGGTGTTTTACGTAATATAGTTAGTTTATTGTGTATAAGTGAAGTGAATGGAAAATAATACCACGGAACATGAAATTCTGAGATGCCACAAAAACTCCCCGGAAGGTTCTAACAAGGGATCCACCATCTTGTTAGAATATTGATTCACACGACGCTTAATATTGAAATGATCGTACGACGCTTGTAATATTATTCACTACGTGATAATGGCAGTACTAATCTGAAAGATTGATTGACAAAAATAAAGTTAAAAAAAAAACAACAATATCTAACTGTTGTCATAGGTTTAATAATGGGACCTATTCTGAACCTATAACTTTCATTTTTGATTATAAAAATTGCTTCAGAAAACTATCAAGGCTTTAACACATTTATAACTACCTGTGTCCACGACATCGTCCGCGTGGACCCTTATGGAAAAAAAGCGATTAATAAAATCATCTAAATGAATTAAATTCATTTACTTAACTAGTTTTCTCTCGTACTTACGCCGCATTGTTATTAAAATTACAATAACTTTTGATAGAGTGGACCGATTTTGATGAAATATTGACTAAGTTACTCTGGAGGGTATGTTTTATGATTTGATTGATAAGGTTTTATTGAGAACTCACTACTTTACCAGATTTTTTTTTACGAAAATCGAAAAAGTACAAATATTAGATTTTTTTTTTCAATCTGACTACGATATTGACCTAGCACGGTCTTAACAGCTTCATCGGACTACCGAGACGAGCGCACTCAGTCGAATTTATTTAACAACTGGCTCAAGGGTACACGGCACACCTCGGCTTGAGCTGTTGCCCGATACACGCCGCCGAGGGGGTCGTTAGATTTACATTCTCATTATATATTTTATAACACAATTCACTTCAAGGTCATAATTTATACTTAACGTAACTTATTAGTCAACTCATAACCTCTATCTTTATGATTATGTGATGAGAGAATTCTTATGCATTCCATGAACGCTGAAGATGTGGGAAGTTGTTAATATATTTTTTTTATATATAGTCTGCTTAGATGTAGCTAAATTCCAAACTAGTTGGAATATTCTAACAAAACACTTGCCGGAACACAACAAATATTAAAAACGCCTTGCTCATAATTCGTACTATTATTCGAAAGAAGTAGTCTTAACTTCCTAAGAGCAAATAAAATGGCAGCGAACAGAGTAAAAATACAAATTGTTTTATCATAAATCCTGGAAGAACCGAATCTACGGTGGATACGGTAAATGACGATACGTTTTCTACACCAAACAAAGGAAAACAAAAATTAAATTTTCTAAACAAAATATGGTCTACATATAATATGAATGATAGAATATCTTACAATGATTATTACAATAGTAACAATATACAGACTTACGTATAAACAAAACGCCATATAAATTCCAAAAATAACGTTAAGAAATATTGAGACATATACACCCGCTTTCATATACGCGACATGTCCACCAAGAATACCTGCACCCAGAGCTCCTTTCACCAAATGCGCAATCGAACCCAACAGCCTAAAAAAATTTACAAGATATTTTATGGCACCCAAAACTCCTTACACCAAATGCGTAACCAAGCACAGCAGCCTAAGAAATTTTTTACAACATATTACATATATATTTTTGATGTGACACGTTTATAAGCGGAGAGTTAACCTGATCGTTGCGTGGCGAATGTAAACGCGAAGTTTACATTATTAATGAAATACTTAAAAACATTTCCAACCCTATCTGTATAAAAATTAGATTCATACTGTTTTGTCGGCTACTCGTTTTACTAGTATTTCGAGGCACGCGCCGACGACCTAATGCCCTTCGATAAATGCCGCCAAACACACCACGCCTACGCTTATTTGAATTTTTGTATTTAATAAATTACTTTATGGAACAAAATTTGTAATATTTTATCTTTTTATTATGCCATGGCTGATTCCTGCCGTAATCTGTTCTTTTATGCAATAACTTATATAAAACAATTTTGATGTTTCACATCGGCCAGGCGTCCCGTGACGGCTCAATTTTTTTTTTCATATCATAGGGAGCAAAGGAGCACGTAAGTCACCTGATGTTAAGTGATCACCACCGTCCGTAGACACTAGCAACACTACCCTGTGTTTGAGGGGAGGGAAATGGAGAGGGGTTGGGAGGTGGGCTCTCGGCGCTCTCACTGACCGAACGAAACGCAACAATGCAAGCACTGTTACTTCACGTCGATATTTCTGTGGGTCGGGGTGTAGTACTCCGAGCAAACTGACCCATTCATGCTGAAACCAGTAATAGTTTCAGCGTGTCTCTACCTACATGATACAACGCCTGACAACCTTCCAGTTAAAAATTTAAGTGATCACCACCGTCCATAGACACTTGCGACATCTGGGCAGTCGCAAGTGCGTTGCCAGCCTGTATATGGGAGAGGGAGGAGGGGAAGGAAAGGGAAAGGAGGAAAGAGGAAAGGAGGTGGGCCTCAGGCGCTCTCACTGACCGAACGAAACACAACAATGCAAGCACTGTTATTTCACGTCGGTTTTCTGTGAGAGGGGTGGTACTACCCCAGACGAGCCAATCCATTCATGCTGAAATCAGTAATAGCTTCAGCGTGGCTCTACCACCTACAAGCATATATTGCTGTGTTCCGTTAGCAATGCTAGAGAGCCAGGTTTATCTCTATCTCTAGGTTTATTATGTTTGCCATCTTAGTCTACCTTGTCAGTTAACGTCAGATGAAATCGTAATAAATCGTTGAAACCTATGCCGTGTTAGTACAAAAAAGTTAAATACGTATTAAATATTTGCTTTAAAGAGGTTTCGTACTAAATGCACCGCGCTCGCCCGAGGCAAGTTCGCGTTATCCTTTTTCCGCAAGTCTAACCTAACCTAAGGAAGACAAAAGAGCAAGATTGCGAACATTCAGCGAGCGCGGTGCATGTAAAACATAACCTTTTAAAGCAAGTATTCGATACGTATTTAAGTTTTTTGTAATAACACCGATAAAGTTTAAGTAAACGCATATTTTTACCCTGTAAATTTGACACCTTCTCGATACTTCACATAGTCGAATGCGTCTTCCTCCTGTTGGTTCTGCGCGACCACTCTGAAGTTACCTGGACCACCAACCGACGGTTCTGGACTTGTCTAAGTTAAAGATATAGATTTGGACTTATTTATTTTACAAGTCTTCATTAAAAACTAATTCATAATCCATACTAATATTATAAGGAGGTAAAGGTTATGAGTTTGGACGTTCGGGGTAATCTTTGGGGTAAAGTTATTGCGTTGTCGCTGCCGCTTCAGTTTCTTTTTTTTTTCGAAATGACTACGCTATTGACCCAGCAGGGTCTTAACAGCTTCACCAGACTACTAAGGCGAGCGCTTAAGGCATTCAGCCGATTTTATTTTGGCAACCAGCTCAAGGGTGCACGGCATAGTTCGGCTTGGCTGTTGCCTGTTGCATGCAAAATCGCGACCTATCTTAGCTAACCTAGCTAACTATTCATATATGTATTGAGTTGTTGAAACGTATATGTGTACCAAACATACACGCCTCAACAACTGCTCCATATATTTATTATCGGAAAATTGAGAGTTTTTCAGTTCGATAAGGGAAAAAAGTAAACCCTTCCACTTTCATCTGTAAGCGTGTAGGCGTGCACGTCTGTGGGGGTGATCGTGTAGTGTTGTAACAATGATGTATATTTGTGTGTCACCGTATCGCGCAAGCAACGCACTCAATAGCTTCCTACAGAGGGATCAAACCTAGGCTTGAGCCGCTGCCGTGGGAGGCCTAATCGGGTAAAAATATTTCTACTGCAGTCACTCGGATTCGTACTGGGGTTCACACATTTCAAACGATTTCCATCTGAGCTATTTTTGTTTTCTTTTTTTCTGCCGCTTCAGCAATCTGCGCTTCGATACTGCAAAATCAGGTTCTTGGATTTTTAAGAACTTTCGTGTTTAGAAACACAATTGGAATTGGTAAAAACTGATTCGGCGTAGACGAAGTTGCTCGGGTCAGTTGGTTATTTGTAAACATAATTGTTAAAATGGAAATGTAATAATAATATCATTTCACATTAGAAATATTAATCAACTCATTCTATGTTAAATGAAAATATATTTTTTTCTCTTTATTAAGTAACAAATGAATCCTCTGACAACAGACAAATCTTTATCTAGATCATCTAGATAATATTTACAGCTTTTAAATACGCTAAGTACATAAAATTAAACGTAAAAGGTTCAAGTTAATATCGCAATGAAATTCCTTCTGAAATAACCATTATACTAACTACTACTGATATATTAATAAGAAGTATACTATTCATAACCAGACTAATTATAACCACAACAACGTACCATTTTAAATAACGAAAAAGACTTCAATAATCATTAGCAATTAATGTACAAAATAGATACAACGAAAAGTACTAGAAAAGTAAAGAAGATATTTGATGTAACTTGTTTTGAAATGTGTCAACACAATAACTATATTTCTTCTTTTACTATACGTTTTCTGGTAGTCATAACTAGAGAATAAGTTCTTATGCCAGAGAAAATGAAGTCATATTAACATGGAACTTGAAACAGTCTATTCTGCTGTCTAAAGAGAGATGAGGTCATCTGACGTTATTTGTAATACTATTTTCTAGTACCTTTTTTTTTTTTTATAGAGGGGAAAATCCTACATCGGTTACGCCTCACGATGCCGGAGGACAACGTGAGGGTTATGCCAGACTCCTACTGGCTAAAAACCCCTCTGCCGCCTTTGCGCATAAATGGACCAGGGTGCGAGATCACGATTTACATTCTCCGCATCCCTGGGCACGCGCTTAGATCGCCCGTAGATGGTAAGACGGGGATCTTCGTCTCGTGGAAAGATAAGTGATCTCTCCACATCGCTTCAACTTGAAGCTGCGGCTACACACCGTGCTTCTCCGTCAAGGATCTTCCTCCCTTATATGACAGTGAACGCCCCCGCATTCGCTGCCGGGAGGGAATGTTCTAGTACCTGGGCGATCGAGCCCAGCTCGGTTCTTTAGAAAACATTTTTAAATTAAATTCTAAATAAACTGTAAGGTTTGCCTCATAAAATTAACATTTTTTTACAAAAAAATATCTCTACTGCAGTCATTCGGATTCGAACTGAGTTTAACTCATTTCAACCGATTTCCATCTGAGCTATTTTTGTTTTGAGAGCGGCGGCAAAATTTATCAATATATTCTAGCTATATTTCTTAATTGTCTAAAAAAGTTAAAAAATAGTAATTATTTATATTAAAAAAAAAAATTTTTTCCTCAACTGACTACTATTGACCTAGCAAGGTCTTAACAGCTTTACCGGACTTCAAAAATTATTGGAAATAAATCATAGCACTCAGTACTAACCGAATCGTGTAAAATGTTTACCGTTCGACGAAATGGGCACCAGGTCAGCTAGTAATATAATATCATTATTACCTAATTTTATTTTTTTATTATTATTGATAGCATAAGTTGTATCTATATGATACCGCGTTTTAGGTTTTCAGTCTAGTTTACTTTTTTCGTATCATTGTTATTATATTACGCATCGGACTATTGACTTTTGCATCACCTACAATTATTACATAGTATAAAACAAAGACTCCTGCCGAGTCTGTCTGTCTATTCGCTATAAACTCAAATACTACAGAACTGATCTTCATGCGGCTTTCACCAGTTATTAAGGTGGTTCACGAGGAAGGTTTTGGTATATAATTTTGTCAACGATTTTTCTATATTCAGGAAGAGACACCTTCTGCCGCGCCCGCTAATTGAAAATAAATAAATGCAGAGCTCATTTATTTGTGGAAAATACAGAAACATAATTTTTTTAACATAAAAGAATACGAGACCTATGGTCGTGATAAACGAAACAAATTAACATTGTTTACATTATGTAACAAAGTAACTACTTTTATTTTATTACAAATTTCAAGGTCTTATCGTTGGATAAGACGCCATTTGTACACGACTGGATTTTGACTAACATAAACCATGTGCATGGTCGGATCTAAGGAGGGGGCACGTGGTTACAAACCTCCTTCCCCCATATTATGATAATAAATTAATGAGCTGCGACTCTGAGACATTGTACTAGTACTGACGTATAGTTTTCATGACATTCGTTTCTTTTTGTCTAAGAGCATAAAGTGACAAATCGTAAAATATAACAAAGTTATCCACCAAGACAGATTAAATATGCATTAATGAAGAAAAATAATAGTAAATTTTCATGAAATTTGTCGTCTTTTATCTTTAAGTATTTTTCTGTGTGATATTTTGTTTTATATCACAGGAGGTAAACGAACAGGTAGGTCACCTGATGTTAAGTGATCGACGCCATCCATAGACACTAGGACCAACAGGTGAGTCACAAGTGCGTTGCCAGCCTGTGTTTTGGGGGAATGGTGGGAAGGGGGAGAGAGATAAGAGACGGGCGTGGATAGGAGGTAGGTCTCCGGCATTCTCACTGACCGAACGAAACGCAATAATGCAAGCATTGTTACTTCACGTCGATTTTCTGTAAGAGGGTGGTACTACCCGTAGTGAGTCTACCCATTTATGTTGAAACCAGTAACAGCTTCAACGTGGTTCTACCATCTACAAGAAGAAATTAATTCCAAAGATGACGTCTCCCTTCTTTTTTTGGTTTTTGTATCTCTCCTACATACATTTTGGATCCCCCTAGTATTAAATGTCGTCTTAGTTATAAATTACTCTATAGCTTATTTATTTATTCTTCTAACCGCATTGGGGTAACGGACAATTTCTCTCTGACACCCACTTGAATCAACATCTTTTTAATAATCCGGATTTATTATTCTACCATTTTATTTCATTCATTTTTACAAATAAAAATAAATTGCCGAATGAATGCAAGCACGGCACTTCAAAACAGCTAACTGTTAAAGTTAGACAAGGATAAGGTACCTTGTCTAACCTACGCACCATAAACTTGGAAATATACATTTAAATTAAAAAGCAAAATCACTACCTGCCAACTCGTATTACAACGAAGCATGCTCAATATTAAAAGGATGCAAAAAACTTGAGAGGTGTCAAGGGACACCCGGATGGAACGAAGTTTCTTTTCGATTAATTAGTGAAGGAATTGTAATAAAATTTTATTTTTTTAAGTTATAATAATATTTTTTTTATTATTAACAAATATAATGTTATATAAACTTAATCAGTAGGCTCAATTTTCGTAATAATTGGCTTGTGGTAACTGAACTAGGAAACATATGTTTGGGATTCTATTTTATTTAAATTATTATTTATTATTTACAAAAAACCTGTATACACTCAACAAAAATAATCGTCGCGACAACACACTGTTCAATGCGAAATAGAAATGAAAATATCTGGCTTGCTTTCTATAATAGAGAGAGAGAGAGAGACATACGGAGAAACATGCGACGCCGCACAGCTTACAATAGCTTACTATAGCAAAATGTGTCGTTACAACTTTTCGTAAGAATTTTTTTCGTCTAGCCCCCGTTCACAACGCGCGATAAGGAACTTCGTTCCAAAAATTCGTCACACAAGAATTAGAGAAACCACCAAAGTGACGGATGCTTTAACTTACGCTAAGAAAATGGAAGTGGGCTGGACACGTAACGAGGCTAGAGGACGAGAGATGGACCAGCAGGGTAACAACATGGAAGGTCCCAATCGGCAAACGTCTCAAAGGCAGACCTCACACGAGATAGGCAGACGAGTTGATAAAATTAGCTGGTACTTGCTGGCCGCAAATAGCTTAGGATAGAGATACTTGGAATTCTTTAGAGGAGGCCTTACCTTCACTTGAGGAAGGGTTCGTTCAAAGAAACTTCTTTATCTAAAAAAAAAGTGAAATACGTGCATAAAACCTCAATGTTCTTTTATTTTTTCTGTAAACTGTATTTGTTTTGCATGAAATAAAAGGTTTTATTATTATTATTTTAATTGTTAAACTAAAACTACTTACGCATTCTTGACTTGGGGAGCAAGCTTTGTAGGTGGTAAAGTCACGCTGAAGCTATTACTGGTTTCAGCATGAATGGGTCGGCGTGCCCGGGGTACTACCACCCAACCCGCAGAAACACCGACGTGAAGTAACAGTGCTTACATTGTTGGGTTTCAATAGGTTTATAGTGAGAGCGCCTTAGGCCTACCTACCTTCTACCCCTTTCCCTCTCTTACCCACTTCTTATCTCCCCCCAAACACTGGCTGGCAACGCACGTGCGACTCCCATGTTGTTTTTTTTTTTTTTTTCGAAAAGACAATGCTATTGACCCAGCAAGGTCTTAACAGCTTCACCGGACTACTAAGGCGAGCGCTTAAGGCACTCAGCCGATTTTATTGCCTGTTGCATGCAAAATCGCGACCTATCTTAGAACCTAGCTAACTATTTATATATGTATGAGTTGTTGAACCGTATATGTGTACCAAGCATACACGCCTCAACAATTCCTCCATATATTTATTACCGGAAAATTGAGAGTTTTTAAGTTCGATAAGGGAAAAAAAGTAAACCCTTCCACTTTCATGTGTAAGCGTGTAGGCGTGCACGTGTGTGGGGGTGATCGTGTAGTGTTGTAGCGGTGATGTATATTTGTGTGTCACCGTATCGCGCAAGCAACGCACTCAAGGGCTCCCTACCGAGGGTTCGAACCTAGGCTTGAGCCACTGCCGTGGGAGGCCTAATCGGGTGTGCGGGTGCGAAACTAACCCCCAGACCACGGCGGCGTGATCTGTGGTTACGAGGGCGTGGGCGTGAACTCGCTCTGTTTCGAGGGACAGGCTGGTACTGATCGTTCGCTGACGTGATTGAATCAGGAGGGTCGGTAAAAATGTGTCGCGGACGTCTTTTATAACGCGCAGCGTTAGGTACGGGTTCATAGTTTGCGGCGGATACCACTAACGGATTGGAATGATTCGCGGTTTTTGCAAAATAACTAATCGTAAGTGATTTTACGTACGCCCAGATAGATGGGATTTCTAGGTCTCTATGGAGATCGACTCTCCGAATGTACCACGGAGCACCGGTCACTTTACGTAAAACACGATTTTGGAGAACCTGCAGCTTATGAAAGTTATCTTTGGACATATGCGCAAAAACGGGGCAGCTATATGTCATCACGGGACGGAAACACGTCTTATACAAAGTGAGCTTGTGTCTGAGGGACATCTTACTCTTATGATAAAGCAACGGATGGAGGCGACCCAAGACCATAGCGGCTTTGTTTCGCACTCTGTCTATATGTGAATTGAATTTTAAATGTTTATCTAATGTAACACCGAGATATTTGACCTCTTCGACCCAAGGGATATCGATTCCGTATAGCCTGATGGGCTCAAATTTATTAACGCGTTTCGTGGGATCCAAGAGTATTGCGGCACTCTTATCGGGATTAACTTCTATGCGCCATCGACGAAACCATTCACCGAGAGTATGAACGGCTTTTTCGATGCGCTTCCTAAGAAAGTCCGACCGCCAGCCGTATGTGTAAATAACGGTATCGTCAGCGTAACAACCTACCTCGACCCCCCGAGACCGGGGTAGGTTACTGATGAACAGATTGAAGAGCGTGGGCGCGAGTATGGAGCCCTGTGGCACACCTGAGCATATCGGGTGGGGCAGCGATAGTTCACCATCCACTCTGAAGCGGAATGTCCTATCAGTGAGATAATCGCGGATAATATGAATTAACCTATCGGGTACGTGAGATTTACATAATTTATTGATGAGGTCTCCGTGCCAGACCTTATCAAAGGCCTTGGCGATATCGAAGAAGACTGCAATTGTGCGTTTCGGTTTACGTTTTGGATCGGCGTTAAATTTAGAGAAAATGTACTCCGTGAGACGGTGTACTTGATTCGTGCAAGAGTGTTCGGCGCGAAATCCGAACTGCTCAGGGGGTATTAATTTTAAATTTGTACTCGAGAACTAAAGACGGTTTAGAAGGAGCCGCTCGTAAACTTTTCCCTAAGGTATCTAACAGACTAATGGGCCGATAGCAAACGGGAAGCGTAGCTTTCTTGCCGGGCTTGTGAATACCTATCACTATGGCCTTTTTCCAGA
The DNA here is from genome assembly GCA_014332785.1 of Antheraea mylitta. Taxonomy (NCBI): domain Eukaryota; kingdom Metazoa; phylum Arthropoda; class Insecta; order Lepidoptera; family Saturniidae; genus Antheraea; species Antheraea mylitta. The sequence goes on along the minus strand of JACEII010000007.1, from coordinate 5,863,030 downwards.
CGGCTGGAAAGTGACCCTGGGACATGGCCGCATTGAAGACGCAGACCAATAGAGCTATGATGCGATCAGGAAGGAGTTTCAGAACCTCGTTCCTGATCCCATCGGGACCTGAGGACTTCCTAGGCTTGAGGCGCTTAATTGCGCCTGCAACTTCATCGAAAATGATCGCGGTTAGGGTATCCGCCGGAGGAGATGCGAGTACATGCTCCGCAGCTGATTCGATTAATCCGTTATGGAAAGGGTCAGTGTTATCAGTGTTTGGTGAGCACTGTTTCTCTAAGCTTGCGGCAAGGCTTTCTGCTTTATCTATGCTATCGAACGCGGGAGGCAACCCGGGGCTTTTGTCGAGAAGAGGCATTGGAGTGACCATATCAGATTTGAGAGTTCGCGCTAGAGTCCAGTACGACAGGTGAGACGGCTGGAGACCCTCCAGGAGTCTGTCCCACCTGCACCCCGGATCTCAGAAATACGAGACTTGACTGTTTTTCGTAACGAACGTAAGAGATCGTGATTCTCTACAGACGGGTAAGCGTCGTAAGCTCGAGTCGCGGCGTTCTTTTCCGTGATCAATGCTCTCACGTCGTCAGGGAGTATAAAACGGCGATCATTCGCCACTTGTACCTCTTTCGAGGTCACGCTGACGGCGGTCTGGAGATAATCAAGCAGGGACATCAACACGTCCGAAATCCTGTCTAAACTACTAAACGACGGATTTTCTTTAAAATATTGAACGAGTTTCGCGTAATCAGCCACCCTAACCGACGGCGGGGTGAAGTCTGAATTGTGACCTAACTGTAAAACAACCGGGCGATGATCCGAATCAAGTTCGTGTACGACTTGTATGAGTAGTACAGGAAGCGTGATATTTTTTAAGAGATCTATGTCTAAAACTGTGGTTCGGCAATGATCTTGATAGTGCGTGGGTTCCGAAGGGGCTATGATGTTAAACGCGAGAACCCTTTGACGTCATAGCCCCTTCGGAACCCACGCACTATCAAGATCATTGCCGACCCAAAGTTGTTGTTATTACTGTGTATGGACGGCGGTGATCACTTAACATCAGGTGACCCTGTTTGTTTGCCTCCTATTACATAAAAAAAGGCTGGAGAATGCGTGATGAGAACGTTACGAAAACTGTGATAGGTTGAGGCGAACGAATGTTGAGAAGAGATATATGTTATTGAAGAGAGAGAGAGAGACACTCACGTCTTGATATAATCAATGAAAACCCGTAATGAATTTTAATATTTGAAGAAAATTAATATACATGTGTATATGTATTTCACAGGTATATATTATACATATATATATTTACTTCAGTCGTGTGGTCTAAATCTATACTATAATAAAACTGTAACAAGTCGAAATCTGTACATTAAATATTTTTTGAAAATTTTAATCAGGGTAGACTATGTTATCGATATAGAAGCCAAAAATAATCTTTTTATAATTTTTGTCTGTCTGCCTGTCTGCCTGTCTGTCTGTCTGTCTGTCCCTATGCACACGCATCACTCGGAAAGTACTGAACCTATCTTGACGAAACTTGACATAGTGATAACTAATATTACGAGATTACATCAAATATACTTTTTGTCCCATAAAACTCAAAGGGTTCTTCAGGATAAAGGATTAAAGTCTAGAATCTAAACCCGTATTACTCTGAAAGTACAGAACCAATCTTAACGAAAGTTAACACAGTAATAACTTATATCACAAGGCTACATCCAGGATACTTTTTATCCCATAAAACGCAAGGGGTTCTTCAGGATAACGAAAAACAAAAATTTGTAGTTAACGTAACTAGACTTTTTTGCGACACCTTAGTACAAGAGCCGGCTACGTTAAAAGAACAAGAATTTTAAAATACCTGGTTCTTTAATATATCAATATATATATTTTTTATGTCATAGGAGGCAAACAAACAGGTGGGTCACGTGATGTTAAGTGATCACCACCCTTTATAGACTCTAGCAACACCAGGTTTGTCGCAAGTGCGTTGCCAACCTTTATATGGGGGAGGGTAAGGGAAGGTAAAGGAGGAAAGGAGAAGAGAGGTGGGCCTCCGGCGCTCTAACTGACCAAACGAAACACTACAATGCAAGCACTGTTATTTCACGTCGGTTTTCTGTGAGAGAGCGGTATTAGCCCGAAAGGATACTTGGTAGCCGGTTAATGTTGTATGTTCAATGCGCATTTTGATTTATGAATAGGTTTAGGAACATTTTTTTTCAGTAACTTTTAAACACAATTAAAAGCATGAATTTATTACAGTCAGACACAGTTCTTTATAAACAATCATTTATATACTCTCTGATATATTTTATAAATAAAAATAATAAATTTCCAACCAATTATTTTTTCCATAGCAAAGAACAAATTTCATTTTATTATTATTTTAAACATTATTGATATTAAGGTTTCACCATATACAATAAACAACGATAAACGTAAACGTATGACTTGGGATTGACGCCACCTTAAATATATCCGTCGTCGACCATCAGGCTATACGAAACCGAAATACCTTGGGCCGGTGAGGTGAAATATCTCAGCGTCACTTTAGATAAACATTTAAATTTCGATTCAAACACAGATAGACTGCGAAACCAAGCCGCTATGGTCTTGGGTCGTCTCTATCATTTGCTTTGTCATAAGAGTAAAATATCCCCCAGACATAAACTCGCTTTATATAAAACTTGCATCCGTCCGATTATGACGTACAGTTGTTTGGTCTTTGCACATGCGCAAAATCGTATTCAAAAGTTGCTGGTTCTCCAGAACCGAGCCCTACGTAAATCACCGATGCCCCATGGTACGTCCGGAATAAGGATCTCCACAGGGACCTGGAGATGCTTTCTGTCTGGGCGTATATAAAATCACTCACACGTAGTTATTTCGAAAAAGCCGCGAATCAACCCAGCCCTTTAGTGGTATCCGCCGCGAACTATGAACCCGTACCCAACGCTGCGTAGTATAGAAGACGACCGCGACACATTTTTACATTCCCTCCTGATTCAATCATGTCAGCGAAAGAACAGTACCAGCCTGTCTCTTCAAACAGAGCGTGTTCACGTCCACGCCCGTATAACCACAGATCACGCCGCCGTGGTCTGGGGGTAAATTTCACTCCCGCACACCAGCTTAGGCCCCGCTCGGCAACGGCTCAAGCCTAGGTCCGTTCCCTAGACGGGGAGCCCTTGAGTACGCTGCTTACGCGATACAGGGACACAAAACTTTACATCACTGCTACAACATCAATCACATCACCTATACACACGTGCACGCCTACATGCTTACACGCTGTTTTTCTTTTGCAAAGATATAAACGACAAAGAGTTCTACCCTTATTTTTCCCTATCCTATCCTATATAGTTTAGATAAATTTTTCCAACACAAAATACATATAGGAAGGAGTTGTTGAGGCAGGCATGCTTGGTATACATGCATGTTTTAATAACTTATATGCGTATATCTAGTTAGCTTAGCTTAGGTTAGCTCAGATAGGTCGCGGTTTTTGCACAAAACAGGCGACAGACCAAGCCGAGATGTGCCGTGTACCCTTGAGTTGTTCGCCCAAACATCCCAAGTTGGTTGAGTGCTTTCAGCGCTCGCCTTAATAGTTCGGGGAAGCTGTAAAGACCTTTCCAGGTCAACAGCGTATACAATTCGAAAAAAAAATGCGTCGATAACATACGCTGCCACAATTATCGCTATCTTTGTCGTGCAGCCAGTGCTGCACTAAACTATACCTATAGCTATATTCTATACACATATTATTTTTATAGCAATAAATCGATCTAAATATTGAGTTAATAACTGAATTAGTGCGAAAGATGAAATTTGTACTTATTTATATTTAAATATAGTAATAATAAAATCACTGCTATTCTAACATGGGTTAAGATTAGTTCTATTTTTATTTCCAAAAAATACCATCAAGCACATTATTGTCAATACAAGAAATGTCTTTCAATAATAATTCCATTTTAATAAAGTTTCAAAGTTATTAAAAAAAAACATCCTAGAATTATTTAAAAATCAATATTGTTGTCTGTAAATATGCACAAATAAACGCAACTCTTGCCGGCAACCAGGTAGCCTGTTGTTCAGATGAATATAATATATAAAACTGGCTTGATTGATTCTTTCTGGTATGGCCTCTGCCTATGTAGGTAATTTCGCCAATATCAAGTATGACAAATACACGATATAAATTTAATGCCAAATATTTAGTGTAACAACGTAGAATAATCTACAATAGAAACATATCAACACGGATAAATTACTAAAAGGTACTATGTTGTGAGTGGTACAAAGATTATTTATAAAAATATTTTATAAATATATTTAGAATACGTTTTCGAAACAATTTATAACTCTTAAACAATAGTTTCAAGCAAGTGACAGTTCACGCTTCTGCACGATATTTGACGTTTCGATATGGTGTTCATACATTTTTCTTTAATACAATGGAGTACAAAAAGGTTTTAATACAAGTTGAAGATATTTATGAGAAAGTAAGTGGTAGAGATGTTTATTTAGTTTTATGTAGGTTACTTTTTTTCTTAATTGATCCTGGTAGATGATTTTTTTTCTCGAAATGACTACGTTATTGACCGAGCAAGTTCTTAACAGCTTCACCGGACTACAAACAACGGAGTGGTAAATGATGCTACGAACGGGTACTGGGGCTTATTTAAAAAAAAATCACATGTAATCTGGTAATGTTTCAGTTAATCCGTGGATAGTTTGGATTCACAACTGGAAACGGTAGTTGTGGCTGCAATCGGGTATTAGTTTTATTCAATTTTTTCACGTTTAAAAATACAATCGAAACCAGTGATAACCAATTTGGTGCAGACGAAGTTGCACGGGTCAGCTAGTTACTAATAATAATAAAAATTTCTATGAAAACGTTTTAAATACGTTACAGAAGCTATGAAAATTAAACTATCTCCATATAAAAAATGAATCACTGTGTAGTAGAGAGAGTTTCAAAAATAGTAATAAAATTGACAGATTGACGTTCATTTGTTTCAAATCTTATAGGTGGATACCCATTGTAATACAATTTAATATACTACAACATGAAAAATATAACACAATACTCACTTTATTAACTTCCATGACTGATATAATTATAATTTAATATTACATATCACACACTTATAATACCTATATATACATACTTTATTAAGTAAATATATATGTACGATTAGATATAGTTGAAATATTCAAACTGCAGCGAGTCTTTGAGATGTGACAGTAAACGACTAAACTGAAGAAATTATGCATTATTCATTTACAGGGTAGGAGTAAGGTTAGGTTAGGTTAGGTTAGTGAAGGCACGTGAAGCCGTGGCCCTACAGGCTATAGGCATCGAGGACGTACGGGTCAGGTTTACGGCCACAGGGGCAAGGAAAATCGAGCTCCCGGGCCAGACCAAGGAAAAAGCTGCTGAACTGGCCCGGGAATTGGAAGGCGCGTTGGCCAACATCGCCACGGTCGCCGTCCCGACTAAGAAAGTGGACATCCGGATCGTCGGACTCGACGATTCGGTGTCCCAGGACGAGGTCCTGGCGATCGTGGCGGCGAAGGCCAACTGTAGGACAGCGGAGGTGAAGGTCGGGGAGATAAGGAGAAATTGGGGAGGGTTAGGTGCCGTGCACTTAACGCTCCCGGCGGCGGCGGCCAGGGAGCTGGTACAGGTGGGCAAGCTTATGATAGGGTGGAGCGTTGTGCGTGTCCATCTGCTGGAGGAGAGGCCCATGCGCTGCTTTAAGTGCATGGGCTTGGGGCACACTCGTCCTTTGTGCCCCTCCTCCTCCAGCAGAGGCGAGGGCTGCTACCGCTGCGGCGCAGCGGGCCACAGAGTGGCCGAGTGTAAGGCGGACGTGGCCCGCTGCGTCGTCTGCGCAGATGCAGGCAGGCCCTCGGGGCATGTAATGGGGAGCCGCATGTGTAGGCCCCCCACCATGAAGGGCAGGGACCCCCACGTTTTTGGAACGGGTCCAAAGGTGGCCGCCGCCAGGCAGGAGGAAACTGCTATGGACCATTAATGGAGCACACCATACGCAGTTTCCTCCAGACGAACCTCAACCACTCCGCCGCTGCACAAGATTTGCTCGTGCAGTCAGTGGCGGAGTGGGGCATCGGGCTCGCGGTCGCCGCGGAGCCGTATTTTGTTCCCTCCCAGCCGCAGTGGGCTGGGGATCGGACTGGCTCCGTGGCGATCGTGGCCAGCCGTGGTTCGCCCCTGGCGGTGAGGGAAAGGGGTGCCGGGTTCGTGACAGCCGTCTGGGGAGAGTGCGCCATTGTGGGGGCGTACTTCTCCCCTAACAGGCCCCTGCGGGAGTTCGAGGCGTTCCTCGGCTCCTTGCAGGGAGCTGTCAGGCGGCTATCGCCGCTCTCCGTGGTCCTGATGGGCGATTTAAATGCTAAATCGAGGACCTGGGGAGCGGCAGCCACGGACCTGAGGGGCATGGCCGTTGAAGAGTGGGCAGCCGAAGTGGGGCTGTCCCTCCTCAACCAGGGGAACGTCCACACGTGCGTGCGTCAGAACGGGGGGTCTGTGGTAGACGTCACGTTTGCCACCCCGTCTGTCGCACGCCGTGTGCGGGGGTGGAGGGTGCTTGAGGAGGTGGAGACCCTATCGGACCACCGATATATCAGGTTCGAGGTCTCCACCTCCCAGGCCGGGATCGGCACCCGCCCCCGGAGGGGCGTGAAGTTCCCCTGCTGGGCGGTGAGCCGCCTCAACCGCGAACTAGCGGAAGAGGCGACCATCGTCCAGGCGTGGGCCATGCCCCCCCCCGCAGGACGATGTCGACGCGTCTGCAGTCCGCCTCCGTGGTGCCCTCACGGAGGTTTGCGACGCGTCGATGCCGCGGAGTATACACCGCCCAGACAAGCGGGCGGTGTACTGGTGGTCGCCGGAGATCGCTGATCTCCGGGCGGCCTGCTCCGCGGCCCGGCGGCAGTTCGGGCGCAGCCGCCGACGGCGGCACCGTGACCCCGAGGTGGAGGCCCGGCTGTATGGCAACTACCGGGAGCGCAGGAAGACCCTGCAGGCTGCCATCAGCCGGGCGAAAGAAGCGGCATGGGAGGAGCTGCTGCAAATGCTGGAGGGGGATCCTTGGGGGCACCCGTATTGGATCGTACGCAAGAAGTTACGATCCTGGGTGCCCCCGGCGACGGAGACCCTCCAACCGGAGGTGGTAGCGAGGGTTGTGGGAGAGTTATTCCCCAACCCTCCGCCGTTCTCGGCTCCTTCCATGCCTCCGCCTCGGGCGAAAGTTGAGGAGGTGCCTGGCAGTCCTCCCCCAATTACGGGGGAGGAGATGGGGAGGGCTGTCGAACGCCTCCTCAATCAGCGGAAAGCGCCCGGCCCTGACGGGGTCCCGGGTCGGGTGCTCAGCCTTGCACTGGGCCATCTTGGGGGGTGGCTTCGGGAGCTGTTCGACCGGTGCTTGACAGTCGGGCAGTTCCCGAAGCTCTGGAAGCAAGGGCGGCTCTGCCTTATAGCGAAGGAGGGCCGTCCTCCGGACTGCGCGTCCGGGTATCGGCCCCTCGTCCTCCTGGACGACGTCGGGAAGGTGCTGGAAAGGGTCGTTTCTTCCCGAGTCATCCAGCACCTGGAGGGAGCGGGGCCGAATATATCGGACGCGCAGTTTGGCTTTCGGGCAGGGCGTTCGACAGTGGACGCTCTGCTCCTCCTGAAGTCGCTGTCCATGGAGGCGACCTCCCATGGGGAAAGGGTTTTGGCGGTGTCCCTGGACATCGCCAACGCCTTCAACAGTCTGCCGCACGGTGTCATACGGGAGGCGCTCCGATATTTCGGAGTGCCCCCGTACCTGCGGCGGCTCTTGGAGGCGTACCTCGAGGGTAGGGAGGTCGCCTACGTGAACGGCGACGGGCGTATGATCCGGCGGGCGACGCAGAGGGGAGTTCCACAGGGGTCAGTGTTGGGGCCACTCCTGTGGAACATGGGCTACGACTGGGTGTTCCGTGGCGTACTCCCGTATGGAGCGCGCCTCATTTGTTACGCGGATGACACCCTAGTCGTAGCCCGGGGGGGGGGGGACTGGAAGGAGGTGGAGCGCCTGGTCACGATGGCCACAACCCTCGTGATCAGGCGAATAAGGAGATTGGGCCTCAAGGTGGCCCTCGAGAAGACCGAGGCCATACTTTTGCATGGGCCTCGGCGGGGGCCACCTCCTGGGGCCCACATAATGGTGGAGGGCGCCCGTATCAGGGTGGGGACCCAAATGAAGTATTTGGGCCTCACCTTGGACGGGCGCTGGCGGTTCGAGCCCCATTTTGCGGGGCTCGGGCCGCGAATTGCTGGGGCAGCGGCGGCACTCGGCCGGTTGCTCCCCAATATTGGGGGGCCGGGTGCCGGGTGCCGTCGACTCTTCATGGGAGTCGTGCGGGCAATGGCCGCCTACGGGGCACCGGTTTGGGCAGACGCCCTCGGTGCCGGCAACGTGCGCGTGCTGCGTAATGCGCAGCGCACAGTGGCACTGAGGGCGATCCGGGCGTACCGCACGGTGTCTTCTGCGGCGGCCTTCACGCTCGCCGGCTCCCTTCCCTGGGAGCTGGAGGCAGGAGTTCTCGCCGCCGTGTACGAATACGTACGGCGGTGAGGAAATGCAGTGGAGAGCCTCCGACTCCCAGGGAGATAGAGGTTAAAAGGAGGGAGGTACGGGAGGGGGCAATAGAGAGGTGGATGGAGGACCTGGCGGACGCGCGCTTCGGGACGTATACCGTCGACGCCGTCCGCCCGGTCCTGCGAGAATGGATAGGGAGAAGTTGGGGCTCCCTGACGTTCAGGTTGGTGCAGGTACTGACTGGGCACGGCTGTTTCGGGTGGTACCTGCACCGGATCGCTCGCAGGGAGCCGACCGCCGCCTGTCACGAGTGCGGCGCTGAGGAAGACACCGCGCAGCACACGCTTTCTGAGTGTGCTGCGTGGGAGGGACAGCGCTGCACTCTGGCGGCGGCGGTAGGTGGGAATTTGTCGCTGCCGAGTGTGGTCTCCGCCATGCTCGGCAGCGAACAGGCGTGGCGAGCAATGGCCTCCTTTTGCGAAGAGGTCATCTCGCAAAAGGAGGCGGCGGAGAGGGCCCGCGAGGTAGATCCTCTAAGTGGCCGTCTCCGCCAACAGAGGACCGGCAGGAGGAGGCGGCGTTTTGCCCAACTCCTCCTGCCACCGTAGCCGGACCTGAGGGGATGCAGCTGGGGGGCTCTTCCCTTCATTGCACAGGTCCGGTGGACGAGGGGAGGCAGCTGGTGTGTACTCAGTCTGCCTCTCTATAGGTAGGAGCCCGGCGGCTACCTTCCGCCGGGCGGACCGTTGGGGCGGCTCTACAAGGTTGATTAGCTAGAACGATCCCTTGCCGCCCCAACAACACGGTCTGACGGTACACCGTGGGGTTTTAGTCCGTGCGAGTCGGACATAACCCACCCTCTCCCCCGGGAGGGTGGGTATCCATAAGGGATTTCCCCACGTTATAAAAAAAAAAAAAAAAAAAAGGAGTAAGGTTAGAATTCAACCAGATTAGCCCCCTCCCCCCTCAGCAGCGGTTCAAGCCTAGGTCCGTTCCCTCGGCCTAAAGCCCTGCTCGCGCGATACAGTGACACAAAATGTTACATCACTGCAACAACAGTACACATATCACCCCCACGGATGTGCACGCATACACGCTTAAACATGAAAGTGGAAGGGTTTTGTTTCTTTCCCTTATCGAACTGAAATAGTTTGGAAAATTATCCGATACGAAATATATATAGGAGTTGTTTAGGTATGTATGCTTGGTACACATATATGCTCCAACAACTCATATATGTATGAATAGTTAGTGGTAACGCCATCTAGTATACCTCGCAACAACTCCTAATATCCCACC